>JAXQQM020081223.1:0-174101 GCA_034641835.2 Pinus albicaulis | reverse complement strand
TTAGACAAGAAAAGCCTTTTAAGGTAATTGTTTGAAGCACAACAAATGACGTGGCATACCATATACTTCTTTGGAGAAATATTTAATAATCAAACCCCTAAGATAACAATCCAGTAATTTAAGAACTACTTTTAGATAAAGAAAACATGTAAGAGAACAGTGAGAGGAGCCTAAGATCAAACAAAAATAATCTAATATGATTTTGACTAACTCTCTAAGGATATTGAAAGAAAATATTTGAGGCAGTCCAGATGACAGGGCATACCATAGACTTCCCTGGTTTAGACTCTACTAAGCACACTTCAAAGACAATCTTGAAAACAATATCTCAAGTCTTACTCAAGGGACATGGCTCACCATAAATTTCCCTGGTTTCACTCTATCGAATCATTTCTAAGATAACAATATAGATGTAATTGGAGGGTAGTTAAGAATCCTCCATTCAGACCTTGCAGAAGAAAATATAAAGACAAAGAGTGCATACAGAAATAGGGTGCTACAACAACAAATCCTACTCTAAATTTTCTGTTCTTTATCAGAGAATATGGACAGAATGTAAAACATTAGGAAAAAACCATAACAGAGGAGGAAAACTTCACCATTAACATAGATCAAGGATCTTGTGAATGTGCTTGTATTATTGATGTTCAAACCAGTTACATACTCCAGTACAATAGGTCTCTACTACTCAAAGTTTTGTCCATCCAGCCTAGTATTCCTCAACTAGCTCAGCAACTCTTAAATCCTCAAATTTAGCTCAGCAACCAACATTAATAATGAGGCTCATATGCAATATTTATATAAAAATGAGGAGGTGGAACTAAAAATAGGGTTTAAGTGTTATTTATTACAGAGTTAGTGATTTTTGACCTTTGAGACCATGCAAGGCCCAAGGAAAAATTATCTGAAAGAGTTACTCTGAAAATAATAACTTCTGAGTTGATTTAGGTGAAATATTTGACTTTCAAGGCTTTGTAATAACTTTGTAATAACTATTGAGCTGTTCTCAAAATATCTCTGACTATGTAATAACTGCCTGATGCCTTTATTGAAAGAAATCATGCTGTAGGTGGTAGATTTATCTTTGGGTAAGCAATTTCTTCTCTATTGAGTCATTCGAAGTTGTCTTTGGGTTAATCTATCTCTATTTTTAACATTAAACTCTATTTTATGCATTTGAACCTTGATTCAACCTTCATAATTTGTCTCATTGTCTTTATTTTCTGATTGTGCTTTATCTCTATTTGTTCATTAATTTAAGGATTATTCCTTTAACCTTTCATGATCCTTCTCTTTGTTGTTCTTCTGACTATGTTTGTTTTCTTGTGCAGGTGAGGATATTTCTTCATGGCAGGAGGGTTGTATGACCACAAAGGATCATGATTCGTTGGTGTCAAGGTTTAAACCTTTGCCTCTAGCCCTTTAAATTCGTTTGAAACCCTTCAGATCGTCACTAGGGGCTTTATCCATCATTCCCAGACCGTAGGAATGCATTTATTCGTAGTCCCAACATCAAACCTGCATAGAACACAAACCATTAGTCTAAAAACTATGGTGGGGGGCTTATAATTGCGTTTTTTTGGGTTCTAAATCGTCGGGGATACTTGCAGAGGAGGAGATAATGCAAAGGGAAGGGTTTCGAACGCTGAACCAGGTGGGAATTCAAATGGAGGCAGGGAAATTGAATTTTGACGCAGAGGTGAAGAAGCGGTTTTGATAAACTGGGGTGGTTTATAGCACGGATTGGGGGAAGTAAGCTGTTTGGGGTGAAATGGACGCGATACCATAGAGAAATTGCCATGTGGTAGGGCAAAAATCGCCCATTTCGCGCAGGTTGAATAATTTTAAACCTATCACGACTTTTTACGCGATATGCGTCTAGGGCTGTTAGATCTCGGGTTCAGAGATCAATGATGCGGAATGGTCTGGGGAAGCGGCGAACAAGTTTGGAGGGTGGAGCCCGGGGACAGGTGGCCCAATGTGAATGGAACCAAGAGGTAGTGGAAGGTGGGGCCTAGGGTGAGGTGACGTGGAGACCTTTTTTGGGTAGCGCGGGGTTATATCAATGCGGGGCAAGGTGGAGGATGCGACAATTGTTGGATCGGGGGAACATATCCTGATCAATGGTGGAGATGGCTCGGTGAAATGAAAGGTTGGGTGAGGGAAAGCAGGTCCGCCTTTTAATATTTCAAAGGTTAAGGGGTATGTATAATAAGGTTTTGGGGGTTTTAATAAAACAGAAGAGGCAGAGTTTTATAAAAACGAGGAAGGGGCTAAGGAATAAGCAGAGGACGAGGTCTTATGCAGTCGAAGGGGGCCTGGGTTTAAGCAGAGAGGGGCTTAAGGCCTGATTTATAAAAGGAGAAGGTTTTATACATAAAAAGGGTTTTATGTATAATTTAAAGGACCTGATAGGATAAAATTTGGTTTTAAACAATGTAAAAAGAGGGTTTTTACATTGTTTAATATGTTTTAAAGGAAGAATGATGAAATGAAGGGAACTGATGAGGGTTTTGAGAGAAGGGAAAAGTGGGTTTTTTAGAGAAAGAGGTTTATGAATGAGGGTGAGGTGATTAAAATGAGGTAAATAGGCCCAATAATGAATTCTTCTTTGTAGTAGTGGGGTAGAATTTTTTAGGAGGCAGAGAGAGGAGAAGATAGTGAAAATATTTTATCTTAATATGATGAAGGCAGTGAGATTTCTAGAACTCACAATATTTCTCAAATGTTGTTTCTAGAAATATAGGATCTGAATTTAGTCATCTTTTGATATCAACAAAATTTACTGATGAATAACAGTGGCTCCAATTGGGGAGGGCATCTCCTTTAGGAGGTGTCAAGAACCTCAGAGATCAAAACTTTGGAAGAAGTAGACCAGTGGCTTGATTTTTCACATTGACAGACCTCCATTTCTTTTAATCTGTTACTTTGAAACTATGATCTTTAGCATTTCAACTCAAATTCTACCTACCCATCATACTTTCCTAGCATTTGTTTCTTCAGTGGGTGCATTTAGACTTGCAAACCCTTAACATCAATTTTTCTTTTTTTGAAAACATGAAACTATCTACTTCTATACTTATATCATCCAAGAGTTCAGATTAAGCTGATGAACTCATTTATTTCTCTACCTAGTCTAACTATCTGTCAAGTTTAAATAGTTTACAGATTTTCATTCTCTAATCTAAAACAAAAAATTGAAAACATAACCAATAATCAGGGTTAGACAGTCTGATTGGTTATGAGCTATGGCATTATGTACAAGTTGCACATAGAATTTATTTGCAGAAAATTTAAAACAAAAACTTGAGGGATGTCATATGAAACGTGTTATGCATACCTCCCTCTTTCTTTGGTTCAGATTTTGATCATTTAGAACCATCATCTTCTTTCCTAATCTAATCTACTGATAAGCCAAGTTTACACAGTTTGTCAAATCTTCATTCACTATCCTATCAGCAGAAATTTAAAACTTATTCAGTCATGATTAGGCTGTATGACTGAAAAAGACTTTATTTTTCTAAATTAGTGGCATTTAGACTTGCTCACTTTTTGAAAATACTCTTTTTTGGTATGGGGTTGTACCTGTTCTTTTTATCTTCCCTCTTTTCTTCTTTTTCTTTGTTTTTGCATTCCTGTTTCTAATATTTTCTTCAAGAAATGTTATTTACAATGGTCAAAGCTTTAAACTAATATGTTTTCAACAAAAATAATGTTTGAGCATCTTGCCATCGACAGGACCTCCAAAAATTTATGTTCCATCCATCTCTTGAAGGAAGAATGCATTGTTACCTCTGGCAGAATGAATGAGGTAAGAGCCTTTCCACAAATTTTCAAAATTTCCATGTTTTCCCTTATCTTCTCTCCTAGAGTCCCATTTTAGCACTTTTTCACCAATGTTAAAATCATTTTCCTTAGTTATCTTATCAAACAACTTCTTGATGTTTTATTGCACTTGTTTTGTTCTGTTATAAACTTCCTCTATAGTTTGCTGCAACTGTACAGTCTGATTTATCCTTCTTATTATGTGATATTCTTCTTATTGTACTTCTTGGATCAAATTCATGGTTGGCACTCCTAAACTGGTTGGAAATATTTCATCTGTCCCATATAAAAGTTGATAAGGAGACATCCCAATTGATTTTCTATTTGTTAATCTGTCTGCCCATAGTGCATGTACTAGCTTGCTATGCCATAATTTTTTATTTTCTTCTAGCAACTTCTTGATGATGTTCACCAAAATTTTGTTTGAGGATTCTGCCAACCCATTACCTTGAGGGTAATAAGTTGTAGAATGGCCCAATGTAATATGATATCTGTGGCAGAAATCCACCATATTTTTTGGATCTAAAGGAAGCAACATTGTCAGTGATAATCTTTCTAGGACAACCAAATTTGGACAAGATATGATTTTCAAGGAATTTAATGATGACTAAGTCTGTGGCATTCCTAAAAGGATGGCCTCTATCCATTTTGTGAAGTAATAAGTTTCTATGAGGATTAATTTGTGTTGGGCGAATGAGACAGGATGGATTTACCCATTGAAGTCTAGGCCCCACTGTTGAAAAGGAGCTTCAACAGTGATAGGATGCAGAGGTAAGGGTAGAACTTTTCTCTTGCCTTCAAATATTTGACACTTATGGTAGGAAATTACCATTTTATGGATACCTTGAAATAGGGTGGGCCAATAATAACTAGCTCTAAGGATTTTATTAACAATAGTTTTCCAATAGAGGTGGCCTCCACATTCTCCTTCATGAAACTCATGCTTGATCTTATCTGCACCATTCTCAGGAAAACATTTAAGAAATAATCCACTAGCGTTTTTCCAATATAAACTTTATCTAAAATGCAGTAATTTAAAGCTTTCAACTTTAAAAATATTGCCTTTGTTTTAGACAAACCAGGAGGGACATTAAGATTAAGAAGCACATATAAAATATTAGCATACCAAGATGAATTCATAAAAGAATCTTCAATGAGTGGAACTGCCAACTCCTCCTGTTCATCTAATGTATCTATCATGTTTATATCCATTGCTTCAAAATTGGTTTTAGCCATGAGTTTTGCAAGTCCATGGCCTTTGATGAGCTTAGTGGGTTTGATTTCTAAATCATATTCCAATATAATAGCAATCCACTTGCCCCTTTTTCCATCAGGATCTTGTGTTAAGATGTCTTTTACCACCGAGTGAGGCACAAATGCTACAATGTGTGAGTGTAAAAGGTAAACTCTGAAATATTTCAATGCCTTGATTAAGGCAAAGGCCTATTTTTCCATTATATTGTATTTCAGAGGTGCATCTCTTAATTCCTTGCTAAAAAATGCAATAGTCTTCTCTTGCCCCTTTATGTTCTTCTGTAATAGGACAACAACAACTGTATGTTCTGATGCAAAGGAAAATATGAAGAAGTCTTTGGTGAAGTCATGGCTGATTAGAACTGGTGTTTTGGTGAGTGCTTATTTTATCAGTTCGAAGGATTGCATTACTTCTAAGGTCCATTTAACTCCTTTTTCCCTTTTTAGCATGTTTGTAATATTTCTAAGCAGTTCAGATAGGTTGGGTATGAACCTTCTTAAGAAATTGAGATTTCCAATGAAGGATTGCAGTTCTATGATATTTCTAGGATGGTTGATTTGCAATATTCCTTCAATCCTTTTTGGATCTATCTTTATCTGTTGGCAACATGATGCAATGTGTTGTCCTTGATGGCAACCTACTTGATAAATTTGATGGCAACCTAATTGATGAAGATGGAAACATACTTGATACAGTTGTTGTCCTTGATGGAAATCTACTTGATGAGTTAAGGAGGAGATTGTTGGCTTTGATGGAACCTACTTGATGAAGTTGTACTTGATGGAAACTGACTTGATGAACTTGTTAATGATGTAAATCTGATGTATAGAAGTTGCAGAAGAAAGAATCTCCACTATGTGCAAGAATAATGATGAACAGGGTATGTTACAAAGCATACGCGGGTTTGTTAAGGCTAAGTAGCGTATGTACGCGGAAAAGAACGTGCCAAGTTGCGTATGCCTAATAGCACTCTAGATTGATAAAACCAGGGGGCATTACCATGGTATTGACCCATTGTATTGAGCACTGGATTATCTAATTGATCCCGTCCAGGAATACCATCGGAAGTGGTGTGGTTTTGGCTCATGGTATTGTCAAAGGCTAAATCTATATAAGGAGAAGAAAATCATTGTGCAAGGGGTGGGCAAGATGTCTGGGTTTTAATGAATACTTCTCTCTGAAGTATATCTGTATTGAATGGGTAACAGTTTGATGATAGATCTGAATCTATGATGCATCTATGAAGAAAATGAAGAAGAGGGATCTCTAGATCTAAAATGTATTTGTATTTTCTAGATCTGTTTATGGAATGTTTAGATCTGAGATGAGGCGAACATGTTTCTGAAGTGAAGGATAAAATCTGAGTTATACATCTATTCTGAAGAACTGCGCTGCCCTAAAATGTCTGAAGATATATACGCAAGTTTGTAACAGAGGAAGCGCGTATATACGCGGGTTTGATTAAGCGAAAGCGCGTATGGGTTGTGAAATCAGTTCTGAAATATGTGCAGAAGTATACGCGGGTTTATATGCATGGAAGCGTGTATATACGCTGGATCAGTGAAAGAAAAGCGCGTATGAAAAACTAGGGTTTTCTGAAGAATGAAGTATGAGATGTACGATGCGGCCACATTATTCTTGCTATCTTGTTAATTACATTTGTAACAGTTGAGCTAAATGCCTGAAATTAGGTCCAGTCTGAAAATATGATGAAAAGTGGCATAACAGTTGTATACCTTCAAGCTATTGAATCCGATGTGAAAATTGATGAAACATGGTCACATAAGTGTTTGAGGATTGTAGCCTTGATCGGGGGGGTTTTAGCTCGCGGAGAAATTTGGTAGCGAGAGCGAGGGTCGTAGCTCCCCTTCCGAGCTGATAGCGAAGCGGTCGTGGCTCCCTTCCGGAGAAGGCTGGTAAACAAGCGCGGGTGGTGCTGCGTCTTTGAATATAGTCTGCTTGCGTGTAAGTTGTAGATGTTTTCTTTATAATAAAATATTGAAAGGTGAGGACAACGACGCCCGGTGGTTTCTATAAAACTTGGTTTCCACCTAAAATCCTGGTGTTCATGTGTGATGCTTATGTGTGATGGTTTATTCTATTATTACTGCACATGCTTACTGTTAACTTAACATCAGATGAATGAATGTTTCAAAGAACTAAGTTAATAATTATCTACATAATTAGATCTCTGTTCATACACGAGTTTTATGAAGGATATCCGCGTGTATATGCTAGTTGGCTTCATCAAAGTAGCGTATGGGTTTTAGTGAATGGAAAAATGAAAAGTTTTGAGTATGCCCTAAATACTGATTCACCCCCCCCCCCTCTCAGTATTTTTCCCAACAATTGGTATCAGAGCAAGTCCTTCTGCAGGAGCTTGATCGCTTGAAGGAGATCCGTCACCATGGGAAGGAAGCAAAAGAAGAAGGCTACTCAAAAGGAGATATCTCAGAAAACAGGTGCAACAGAAAATGAAGAAGATGAAACAGGTAGTGATTTTTGTTCTTGTGATATTCTTCTTTGTGCAAGCAATGGTGAAGATAGTGAAAGTAATACTATGGACCTAGAAGAAGTTATCAAAGATCAAAAAAGAATATTTAATGAGAGGGAATCCGCCTACAAAGATTTGATCTCTAGACTGAAAAGGATGCACGATAATGTATCCGATCGAAGTAAAGGACTTGAAGCAGAAATCATCTCTCTGAAAACAGATCTCGAAGCATCAAATAATAAGAATAAGGAACTTCTACAATCATTTGAAGAAAAAAGACTTGAAGCAGAAATCGTCTCCCTTAAAGAAGACCTGAAGAAATCAAATAAGAAGAATAAAGAACTTGAAGCAGAAATAATCTCTCTCAAAGAAGATCCGAAAAAATCAAATAAGAAGAATGAAGAACTCATCTCTCTGAAAGCAGATCTTGAAGCATCAAATAAGAAGAATGAAGAACTTTCACAAACTTTTGAAGCACAAGAAAATGGGTTGAAAGAAGAGATTTTAAAATTGAATGATCAAGTAGAAGAAGGAAGAAAGGTCGAAGAAAGCATGAAGAAGCAATGTCAAAGATTGGAGGATGAGGTAAATATTTTGAAAGGGAAGTTAGAAGAAAAGGATAAGCTCTTGAGATTTCAAGATAGTACTAAGATTCTGGAAAATATTCTTAGTAGTCAAAGGTCTCCCTCTGTTAAATTTGGTCTTGGTTTTCATGAAACTGTTAAAGGCGAATCTAGTTCACAAGAGAGTGCTAAAGATGCAAAGGATATCAATGCAAAACCTGAAGTGATGAAAAAGACAAAAGGGCAACCAACAATTATGAATTCTCAAAAGAAATATTTCGCTCCTAACTATAGAAGTATCAATAATGTTGAATGCTTTAAATGTCATAATTATGGACATGTTGCAGCCAATTGCAGAAGCAAATTGTTTCAGTCACAAACAAACTGATTCTTCACAGAAAGGTACTCTGGTTGCTTCAAGGGATATTTTTTTTCATGTAGCAAGTATGGTCATAAAGCAGCTGATTGTAATAGAAGGAAGAATAGAAAAACACACTATGATCCTTATGCTTACTTCTCTAGTCACATGAGATGTTATGCTTGTAACAAGTATGGACATGTGGAAAAAGAATGCAGGATGAACAGATATGAGAAATTGGATGATTTCCAACACACATTTCGAAAGTTCAAGCAAAGTTGGAAAAATAAGGAGGATCGGTCAGAAACGTAGGGAATATTGACCCTACTGCAGTCATCCGCTTCTAAAGCGTACTTCTTTTAATGACTGCAGGAGTGATGTGAGATACATTATGGGGATTAGTAATGTATCATCACAGGGGGAGCAATGTATGTTGATTCCCATGATGGTTTTGGTTATTCTGGTTATGTTTATTTCTGACAGAGCATCTGATGTGAACAGGTGGTACAAACTCAGGGGGAGATGAAGGAATGTGAAGTTTTCAATGTTTCACTTTCCATACGCGGGTTCTGTGAACTAAATCCACGTATACACGCGAGTTCCAGTGGAGATAGCGTGTATGAATTTATGACAAGAAAATAGTATGACAAGCTAAAGATTAGGAGCACAGGTTCAAGGGGAGCATCAGTCTGACTACTAATGATTGTATTATTTGCACTGTTGTCATTTTATCTGGTTATAATCATGCTAATGAAATGATACATGGTTTCTTATGATGAGATTATGGATGAGCCCTGTTTTCTTTTTGAAGAGTAATTTTTGCTGTCACACATGGATGAGATGGAAGTCTTATGATTCAGAGATAAGGACAGATCATGCAGAGATTGTTGCTGATGACTTGCTGTTGAAAGTGTTCAGGTTGCACAAGCTAAGGAGGAGCCTTGTTCATATGGAAAGGATGCTTGGATGCACAATTTCAGGGGGAGCATTAGCCTTGCTGAGTATAATGAATTGTTGGCATTATGATGGTTCTGAAATATGATCTCTCTCTTGAGGTCTTTTGGTATTGGTTATAAAAATCCATATTTTTAAGTTAATGAATTGTAATATTCAGTCATGTAAGGACTTGATCAAATTTTTACACCCACTTGGTTGGGTAGATGAGTCAAATTATGTAACCCACTTGGTTGGGCACTTGAGTCATATTTGTAAATCCACTTGGTTGGATCTTTGATGTAAGTATGAGTCCTTGGTGATAGGATGAGTCATGTACTTCATTGAAAAATATGATTAAAATTTCAGCATGAACTTAGGGGGAGCATGGTAACTTCAGTATACATCAGATCTACAGCGCTCGTCTTTTTACATGAGGAGAAAAACCTTGTGTTAGTTTTGATCCGCCCTTTGCCCTTGATGTCAAAGGGGGAGAGTAACATGGTGTTTGAATAAGGGGAGAGTAACATGGTTATTGTATAATGGTTATAATCAATGTATCTACCTGGTATGATGATCAAACACCATCATGGTTGCCATCAAGTATAAAGGGGGATATTTTTGGCAATATGATGCAATGTGTTGTCCTTGATGGCAACCTACTTGATAAAGTTGATGGCAAACTAATTGATGAATATGGAAACATACTTGATACAGTTGTTGTCCTTGATGGAAATCTACTTGATGAGTTAAGGAGGAGATTGTTGGCTTTGATGGAACCTACTTGATGAAGTTGTACTTGATGGAAACTGACTTGATGAACTTGTTAATGATGTAAATCTGATGTATAGAAGTTGCAGAAGAAATAATCTCCAGTATGTGCAAGAATAATGATGAACAGGGTATGTTACAAAGCATACGCGGGTTTGTTAAGGCTAAGTAGCGTATCTATGCGGAAAAGAACGTGCCAAGTCGCGTATGCCTAATAGCGCTCTAAATTGATAAAACCAAGGGGCATTACCATGGTATTGACCCATTGTATTGAGTTACGGATTATCTAATTGATCCCGTCCAGGAATACCATAGGAAGTGGTGTGGTTTTGGCTCATGGTATTGTCAAAGGCTAAATCTATATTAGGAGAAGAAAATCATTGTGAAAGGGGTGGGCAAGATGTCTGGGTTTTAATGAATACTTCTCTCTAAAGTATATCTGTATTGAATGGGTAACAGTTTGATGATAGATCTGAATCTATGATGCATCTATGAAGAAAATGATGAAGAGGGATCTCTAGATCTGAAATGTATTTGTATTTTCTAGATTTGTTTATGGAATGTTTAGATTTGAGATGAGGCGAACATGTTTCTGAAGTGAAGGATAAAATCTGAGTTATACATCTGTTCTGAAGAACTACGCTGCCCTAAAATGTCTGAAGATATATACGCAATTTTGTAACAGAGGAAGCGTGTATATACGCGGGTTTGATTAAGCGAAAGCGCGTATGGGTTGTGAAATCAGTTCTGAAATATGTGCAGAAGTATACGGGGGTTTATATGCATGGAAGCACATATATATGCTGGATCAGTGAAAGGAAAGCGCGTATGAAAAACTAGGGTTTGCTGAAAAATGAAGTATGAAATGTCTGATCTGTTCTGCTGTGTTACTTCTATCTGTTAATGATGTATGATTGAGCTTAAATGTGTGGAGTGGGTCCAGTCTGAAAATATGATGAAAAGTGGCCTGCAAGTTGTGTTCTATTGAAGCTATTGGATCCGGTGTGAAAATTGATGACGTGGTCATAAGTGCGAGATTGTAACCTTCGGTCGAGTTGTAGCTCCTTCCGGGGAGAAAGGCATTTGATAGCGAGAGCGAGGGGAGTCGCCGCTCCCTTCCGGAAAGTTTGGTAAACGAGAGCGAGGGGGTACGTAGCTCCCCTTCTAGGAAAGTGATATGTTGTAAGGTGGGTGCTGTATCTTGGTGTGAGTACGCTTTTGATACATAAGTTGTAATATGTTTTCTTTATAATAAAATATTGAAGGCTGAGACAACGGCAACGGTGGTTTTCTCCCGACTTGGGTTTCCACCTAAAATCCTGGTGTTCATGTGTGATGCTTATGTGTGATGGTTTATTCTATTATTACTGCACATGATTACTGTTAACTTAACATCAGATGAATGAATGTTTCAAAGAAATAAGTTAAGAATTATCTGCATAATTAGATCTCTGTTCATACGCGAGTTTTATGAAGGATATCCGCGTGTATACGCTAGTTGGCTTCATCAAAGTAGCGTATGGGTTTTAGTGAATGGAAAAATGAAAATTTTTGAGTATGCCCTAAATACTGATTCACCCCCCGCCCCCCCTCTCAGTATTTTTCCCAACATTATCCCCTTTTCAGATATGATATGGCCTAGGAGTTAACCTTCTTGGAGGCCAAATAGAGTTTTCTTGGGGTTTAAGGATAAACCATACTTTCTTTATTTTTCAAAGACTTTTCTTAAGTGTATTAGGTGTTCTTCATCTATTTTGGAATAGACTGTGATGTAATCAAGATAAATCATAATGAAGTAACCTATTTCTTCTGAGAAAGCAATATCCATGGCTCTTTGAAAGGTGGCACCTACATTTATTAAACCAAAAGACATTTTCACATACATGAAAGTGCCCCAAGGTGTAGTGAAAGCTGTCTTAAGTTGATCATCAGGGTACACCTGCACTTGGTTGTATCCTGAAAATCCATCTAGCAAAGAAATTATTTTAGAACCCACTACCCTTTGTAAGATGTGATCCATTTTGGGCAAGGGGTAGTTGTATTTTAAGGAGGATTTGTTTAAATTTCTAAAGTCTATGCAAAGCCTTATTTCTCCTATTTTCTTCCTCGCAGATACAATATTGGATACCCACTCTGAGTATCCATCATACATTTTCTTAATTTCCTTCTCAACCAGGGGTAATTGCACAGGGTTTATTCTGCACAATTTTTGTCTAAAAGGTTTATGGTTTTCTTTGAGGGGTATCTTATGTTGAATTATCTCTGTATCATATGATTTTAAGTCTTCATAACTCCAAGAAAAAACATCAGAAAATTCTCTAAAAAGCTCAAGATATTTCAGTTTTATGTGAGATGGAAGTGTTTTGGATAATTTAATCATCTTAGGCTTTTCTTCACTACCTATATTGCATTCCTATATTTTAGTTTCAGTGGGTTCCATCTTTGAATTTTTAGCAATATCATTAAGTCAAACATTTTTTCTAGAGGCACTAGTCCTTTTGGCAAGTTATCAGTTTTAGACTGCAGCACCTCAAATTCTTCACTTTCTAAATCATTGCATATCTCTATTTTATATTTATGTTCCTTGGTTAACAGATTTATATCAGCAGTGTCATGAGGTTCTTCTTTACAAGATTGTTCCTCGGTAGGGCAGTCTTCTTCATACTCTGAGTCTGAATTTTGCATTTCAAACTCATTTCTGGACTGCAGGAAATCTTCTATGTGTTTATCTCCTTCAAAAACTTGCCAGTATTTTACATTATCTTATTTTACATTATCTGGAACTAATGGTCTATATTTGACTTTGACAGTGTATTTTTTTCTTTGATAAGGTTTTTCACAAGTACTAGCAGCAAATGCTAGACCATTGTTGAGGATATTTTGGTTCCTAGGGACAAAGGTGAGCTCATATTCTGCAAAGGTTTTCGAAAGGTCAATGGCATCATCCCTATAAGCTCTTAGTCTTAGATGCTTGGTAGTGTATTCTCCATTCATTTGCCTAATAATCAGTTCTGAGTCTCCATGGACAGTTATCTTCTTGGCTCCTAGTTTCTTTAATAAATGTAGTCCTAAGAGGAGTGCTTCATACTCATCTATGTTATTAGTGCATTGAAATTTTAGTTTGTATGAGTGGCCTTCAGCATGATTTTTTTCTGTGTTATGCACCCATATACCTGCTCCTGCACCAATCTTGCTACAAGACCCATCAAAACTCATACTCCAAAGAGGTCCAATTTCAAATTTGTCATTAAAATCATTTATGTCCTCTTCATTTTGTTTTCTATGGTTGTCACCATGTTGTTCTTCAGGATCTGCTCTATGTCCATTTTTACTTTGTTCCCACAGGTCTTCACTGTGTGGAGTGTTTTCTATTTGGTTCTCATGGTCAACCTTATGTTGATGGTTGGTTTGTTGCCTATGATCTTTTTTATGTTTTCTGTAATGTTCTGATTTAGCAAACTGTTTTGGATGCTCCTCCTTCCTTTCCTCTTTTTCTATTATTTTTTTCTTATCTTCCATTCCTTGCTCATTAGGATTTTCATCATTGTAAAGAATGAATGAGTTAAGGTCTGTGTGAATAGATTAAAGAGGGTAATTATCAGGTTTTTCTTGACTACTAACCATGTATTTCATGTGTGTTTCCCTATATGGCCTTCTTGGTTGACTAAAGACAAGGATATTGGCATAAGTCATATCCATCTATAGGGTGCCTTGGAGTTTAGCACCCCATGATCTTGAAAGGAGCATGCCATATTTAGGAGGTATATCAGCCACTACTATATCCATCACTAGGCTTTTGGCTAGTATTTGTGCTAAGTTGACACATAGATCTTTTATTAAGCCCAGAAATTTAACTCTGCTAGAATCAAAAGAATATAAATCTTTGTATGGCCTAGTTACCTCAAGGCCTAATCTTTCCATCACTACTTTAGGCATAAGGTTGTGGGAGGCCCCTGAGTCAAGCATGTCATTGTGAAATTTTTTATCATGGATGTTTAGACTGACATAAAATGGAGGCACACCTCCTTCTTGAAATTTCCCTTCTACTTCTGGTCCAAACAGAAGCTCAGGTTTGTCATCATTTAAATTGACAGAACAATGTTTTCTCTTATGTTTAAAGCTCTTAAAAGTTGAGTTTTGTATACATCCTGAGTGACTAGTTCAGTGAGAGGAATAGAGATTTTGATTTTGGCAATTTCACTCTCTATACTAAAAGGCATCTGGGTTTTAGGAATGTTTAAGTCAGCCTTTTTAGTCATTGTTTTCTTAGCAATTTCAGCTTGCTAGTTTTTGTTATCTACAGTAGTTAAAAAATGTTTTACTAGGAGCATTAGCTGAGGTGCTAGTGCTGCTTGGGTTTCTAGATTGTTTATCACAAGGTTGGCTATTTTTTCCTTTGTTTTTATCAGAACTTTCAGTCACTATGTTATTGTTTTCTGTTGTATTTTTAGTAATGTTTTCAGGATAGTTTTTAGCATAAATTATAAAGGTTTTCTTTTTGGGGGAGTCTTGATTATTTTTACTCCTCAGGTCATATTGTCTGTGTACTTCCATTATAGAATTTTCAAAGCCTTGTTTGTAGTCATTAGATTCTAGGCTCTCTTCTTCATAAGGTGTAAATATGCCTTTTTCTTCTTCAGTGAGGAAGACAATATCCTCATTGTTTACTCCCATTAAGTTTATATGGTTTTCCTCTACTTCTTATATTATCCCTTCATCCTCATCTACATAATTTTCTTGAAAGGGAGGTCTAATTTGCTGATCAGGACCTCTTTATCTAATTTGAGGAGGGTTTCTTCTGAATTTCTGGTTTTGATTTTGAGTTTGATTTCTATTTTGAGGAGCTATTTAGTTTTCTCTAGGATAATTTCTCTCATTAAAATTCATCCTCTCCATCATCCTTTCCATGGTTTTGACTAAGTTATCAAGCTTGCTGTCAGATGTGGAGGGTACAACTTCTTCCCTATTTGTGACTCTTTTCTCATTTTTCATCCTAGCTCTTTTAGCAATCAGATTTTCCTCTACACTTACTGCTCCCCTCCACATATATTCTACGGTGAGGGGTTCTCTCTCTCTTAATTGGTAAGCCATTTCTGGGTCAAATCCATCAGGAAATTTCATTAGAGCTAGACCTTGTGGAGGTTTCATATGTACAAGAAGGGCATTTTACACACTATTAAATCTAGTGTAATACCCTTGTACACCTTCTCCAACATTTCTCTTAATGTTTTCATATTCTAACAAAATTTGGAGAGGGTTCTTCTTTACTTCCCATTTGTTTAAGAATAATTGATTAAAATTAGGGAGATCATTTATGCTGTTAGGGGTTAAGCCTTTTAACCATTTTCTTACTTCTCCCCCTATGATTTAAGCAAACATTCTAAGTTTAATAGTTTCATCATCTATTTCTTGTCTGTTAAAGTAGTCATTCATTTTTTCCACATGTTGTTGAGAAGTAGTAGAACTACTAGCATCATATAAAGGAATCTTGGATTGATAATCCTGTGGTAGTAAAACTAAAGGTAAAGGAAGGACTAAGGGAACATACCATGTTGCCATGATATGGGCTTGTGGAAACAATGGAGGGTTAACAGGCAGAGGTAGATGATGAAGTGGAGTGGTTTTAACAGTGGATGCATTGTTGGGTGTAGCAAAAGTACTTGGACCAGCTAAGTGATTTTGAGCAGATTTAGGATGAGAGAAGCCAAATTTTTGGATGAAATGGAAATCAAGAGGAGTGGAAGGGGAGGCTTCCCTACTATTAATTTACTGTGAGCTTATAGACCCAAGGTTTATCTAGTCTATACCACTTTTTGACTTGGTTCTGGATAGGTTTCTTATATTGGGTAAGTCAACTTGGGTATTTTGCAACGTTGTAAGGTTTTTAGGGACAAAACTTGCTCTGTGGATTGGTCTACCAACAATTGGGTTTTCAGATCTAGGAGAATTCCTAAGGGTGCTTTCAAAATTGTCAACTATTGCAGGAGTATTTGGGTCAGGATGGGATCTAGTATAGATTCTTTTAGAAGCTAGGATTTAGACTCAAGGATAAGAAAGGTTGGCAAAGTATGGCAGTCTTCAAAAGGGAAAACCAATCTTGTATAAAGAAAATCTTAATCCACAAAAAGTTTTCTTAACTGGGTTTTGTGATGTTTTAATGATAAAATAAGCATCCTAGTGGAGTCTTATGGAAAACCAGTGGGGTCAGCAGGCCTACTGAAAACCAGTGGAGTCACTAGGTGGAGGATTTTTACTTGTTTAAGGATTGATTGTTGTCCACCATCAGAAATTAGGGACCATTCTTGACTAACAATTGATTTATTTTTAGTTTTAAAATGAAGTTTTTCTGAGTTCTTGAAGTTATCTATTACTCAGTGTTCCCTAGTATGGTTGCCACTATGTTGGGTCCCTGTGACTTGCAGGATTGGAAAGAAAAAATATTGCAAGGGGCCACATTAGAATCACTTTGTAATCTTAGGATCTAGCCTTCCTGGATTCCGAGAGGTATCTCTCTATATTAGTGTCTTTAAATGATATATCTTTATGCTTTTGTTTATGATATTAGGATAGTTATGAAGCTTTGAGAACTTGTTGGTTTTTGTTGGTTGAAAGGTCACTTGAAAGATCAAGGGTTAGATTTGATTGAGAGAATGTTTCAGCTGAAAAGATAGGATATGAGAAAACATCAATCCATTAGGCTATGGATTCACAAAAGTTTAATTGTTCAACAACTCTATAAGGGTTTTCATAAGGCAAGCTAACTATATTAGATGGATCTCTTTATATTAGGTTGTGATATGAAACAATAATGAGTTGTGAAGGTAGCAAAGCTATAGTCAGTTAAGAATCTTCTAGCTCTACTTAGACAAGAAAATCCTTTTAAGGTAACTATTTGAAGTAAGCCAAAGGACAGGGCATACCATAGACTTCTTTGGACAAGCCTTTAATAAGAAAACCTCTAAGAAAACAATCCAGTAATTCAAGAACTACTTTCAGATAAAGAAAACATGTAAGAGAACAATGAGAGCAGCCTAAGATCAAACAAAAATAATATAATCTTCTTTTCACTAACTCTCTAATGATCTTTAAAGAAATTTTTTGAGGAAGACTAGAGGATAGGGCATACCATAGACTTCCCTAGTTTAGACTTTACTAAGCACACTTTAAAGATAGTTTTAAAAAAAATATCTGAAGTCTTACTCAAGCGACATGGGCTCACCATAAATTTCGCTGGTTTCAATATATTGGATCATTTCTAAGATAAAAAGCTAGATGTAACTGGACGGAAGTTAAGAATCCTCCATTCAGACCTTGTAGAAGAAAACATAAAGATAAAGAGTGTAGACAGAAATAGGGTGCTACAATAGCAAATCCTACTCTACAATTTTTTTTCTTTATCAGAGAATATGGAAAAAATGTAAAACGTTAGGAAAAACCATAACATAGAAGGAAAAATTCACCATTAACATAGATCAAGGATACTGTGAACGTGCTTGTATTATTGATGTTCAAACTAGTTACATACTCTAGTACAATAGGTCTCTACTGCTCAAAGCTTTCTCCATCCAGCCTAGTATTCCTCAACTAGCTCAACAAATCTTCAATCATCAAATTTAGCTCAACAAGCAACATTAATAATGAGGATCATATGAAATATTTATATACAAATGAGGAGGTGGAACTAAAACTAGGGTTTAAGTGTTATTTATTATAGAGTTCGTGATTTTTGACCTTTGAGACCATGCAAGGCCCAAGGCAAAAATATTTGAAAGAGTTACTCTGAAAATAATAGCGTCTGAGTTGATTTAGGTGAAATATTTGACTTTTAAGGCTTTGTAATAACTTTGTAATAACTACTGAGTTGCTCTCAAAATATCTGTAACTGTGTAATAACTTCCTGATGCCTTTATTGAAATAAATCATGCTGTAGGTGGTAGATTTGTCTTTGGGTAAGCAATTTCTTCTCTGTTGAGTCATTCGAAGCTGTCTTTGGGTTAATCTGTCTCTGTTTTTAACATTAAACTCTATTTTAGGTTTCTGAACCTTGATTCAACCTTCATAATCTGTCTCACTGTATTTATTCTCTGATTTTCTTTTATCTCTGTTTGTTCATTAATTTAAGGATTATCCCTTTAGGACTGTGCTTGTTTTCTTGTGCAAGTGAGGCTCTTTCTTCGTGCCGGGAGGGTTGTATGACCACCAAGGATCATGATTCATTGGTGTCAAGGTTTAAAAATTTTCCTCTGGCCCTTCAAATTCATTTGAAACCCTTCGGATCATCACCCGAGGTTTTATCCATCATTCCCGGACTATCGGAATGCATTTACGCGCATTCCCGACATAAAACCTGCACAAAACAAAAACCATTAGTCTAAAATATGCAGTGGGGGGATTATAACTGCATTTTTTGGGGTTCTGAACGATCGGGGGCTACTTGCAGAGGAGGAGGTAATGCAAAGGGAGGGGTTCCGAAGGAAAAACTAGGCGAAAATTCAAATGGAGGCGGGGAAATTGAATTTTTGCACGGAGGTGAAGAAGTGATTTTGATAAACCGGGGTGGTTTATCATGCGGATTGGGGGCGGTAAGCAGTTTGGGGCGAAATGGATATGATACCATAGAGAAACTGTCACGTGGAAGAGCGAAAACTGCCCATTTTGCGCAGTTTGAAGAGTTTTAAACCTATCATGACTTTTACGCTATATGCGTCTTGGGTTGTTAGAACTCGGGTTCGGAGATCAACGGTGCGGAATGGTCTGGGGAAGTGACGAACAAGTTTGGAGGGTGGAGCCCGAGGATTGGTGGCGCAATGTGAATGGAGCCAAGAGGTAGTGGAAGGTGCAGCCTGGGGTGAGGTGTCATGGAGACCTTTGTCGGGTAGTGCAGGGTTATATCAATGCGAGGAAAGGTGGGGGATGTGACAGCCGTTGGATCGGGGGAACAGATCGTGATCAATGGTGGAGATGGATCAGTGAGATGAAAGGTGGGGTGAGGGAAAGCAGGCACACCTTTTAGTATTTCAAAGGTTAAGGGGTATGTATAATAAGGTTTTGGGGGTTTTAATAAAACAGAAGGGGCGAAGTTTTGTAAAAACGAGGAAGGGGCTAAGGAATAAGTGGAGGATGAGGTCTTATGCAGTCAAAGGGGGCCAGGGTTTAAGTAGAGAGGGGCTTAAGGCCCGATTTATACAAAGAGCATGTTTTATGTATAATTTAAAGGACCCGATAAGATAAAATTTGGTTTTAAACAATGTAAAAAGAGGGTTTTTACATTGTTTAATATGTTTTAAAGGAAGAATTATGAAATGAAGCTAACTGATGAGGGTTTTGAGATAAGGGAGAAGTGGGATTTTTAGAGGAAGAGGTTTATGAATGAGGGTGAGGTGATTGAAATGAGGTAAATAGGCCCAATAATGAAGTCTCCTTTGTAGCAGTGGAGTTGAATTTTTTAGGAGGCAGAGAGAGGAGAAGATAGTGAAAATATTTTATCTTAAGATGTTGAAGGCAGTGAGATTTCTAGAACTCACAATATTTCTCAAATGTTGTTTCTAGAAATATAGGATCTGAATTTAGTCATCTTTTGATATCAACAAAAATTACTGATGACTAACATAATCATTTTAACTAACTATGGACCTAATCAAGGGATTAAGCCCCAAGTTAGACCCATAGAATAAGAAAATATTCCAAACAAGTGGAATGTCAGAGTGAATGAAATTGATGATCAAGGACCAAATGATAAGAGGGAGTAAATGTGAATGGATCTTATCCTAAGAATAATATTTCAAGGTTGGAGGCAAAATACAAACAAGAGATCTTTGTTTAAATGTTAAAGAAACAAAACAAAATTAATTTAAGAGTATGACAATTGAATTAGCAAGTTAGATTAAATTTAATGCTATTCAAGAGTGTATTAGCAAGATAATGAAGAATGGAAATGGGATTCCTAGAAATATCTAAGATTTCAAGAGAGTCAGATAAGGGACTTTTCTAGAAGGAATTGAATGGTATGAATGGGTAAAGGAATGACCTCAATATGTAAGTTAATTGCAAAATCACTATTTGAGAGAGAGAGAGAGAGAGAGAGAGAGAGAGAGAGAGAGAGAGAGAGATGTATGAAAATGAGGAAAATTGTGATCCAATCAATTCCTTGTGATAAAAAAGGCTAATGTTATGAATTAAAAACTGTACACTCAAAGATGTCAATTAAGGGCCTAAATATGTCAAATATCTCCAAAATTAAAGGTTCTAAAAGGTCAAAAAATTAGGAACTTATAAGAAAAGGATAGCTTGTCACTAAAGGAACATTAATCAATCCACACAAATGCACTTTTTCAATTTTGCATATATCTCCACAGTTTTTTCTTAAATAGTCATGTAGATCCATAGGAAATTACATTTGAGAGATATATGGGGCATGCCACCTTAAATTCCCCCGTGTTATCTTTAAGTACAAGGTAAATTCCTTAGTCACAAGCCACTACATCATTAAGGGGAATTTATGGGGCCTCCAAAGGACTCTTGTTTTCCTATCAAGATGAGAGGCTCACTAAAAAGTAAAATCTCATCCATGAGCCAAATTGGCCCATACACATGGAGAGTGGAATCACCTTTTTTCTTGTGAGGTTTGTGTTAAAATATGTACAAGTTAGATAGGATAAATATATAAAAATGTTATGAAACCAACTCCAATAACAGAAGAAAAGAGAGATCAATGCCTTAGAAATCAGCCACTTCAAGGGGGAAACCTTCTTTACATTACATAAATGAACAATTCTTGGATTATACAAATGACAAAACCTCCTTTATATATATAGTAGTCCATGGGTTAACAATATATTCCTAGCCAACTTAACATTAATAATGTAAGGGCACAATAATACCAATATGGGGGTTACAGGGGTACAAAAATAACAATAAGGGGGCTACGCTAACAACAATAAGGGACTAAAATAGTAATATAGGGACCTAACATGCTCCTCTCCTTCAAAAAAGTGTTTTCCTCAACGCTTGAGTAGCTCTGGATGCTTCTGTATAAGATTCTCATCCTCCCATGTAGAATCTTCAGTGGGTAAGTTCTTTCACTTGACGAGATACTTCCATTTCTTTAGTGCATGTAGTATTGTCAACATTTCCTTCTCATAAATAGCTTTCTGCAAATAATTTCTTTTGAATGGATGACTTTAAAAAGTAATGGGTCTTCCTTCTTGCATTAAAACAACACCAATTCAATTTCCTGAGGCATCACATTCCACAATAAAATTTTTTGTGAATTTTGGCATAGCTAAGATCAGTGCTAAGCACATTGCCTCTTTAAGATGTTCAAAGGCCTTAATTGCTTCAGGAGTCCGTGAAAATGAATATTTCTTCAATAATGTTGTTAGAGGTGCTGATATTCTCCCATAATTCTTAACAAACTTGCGATGATACCTTGTTAACCCAAGAAATCCTAAAAAATCCTCTATGGTTGTGGGGAATTTCCATTCCTTAATGGCTTTAATTTTGTTAGGGTCTACCTTAAAACCCTCATGAGATACAATATGACCCAGATATTCCACCTCTTGTACTCCAAAGAAACATTTCAAGGTTTTTGCATATAATTGTTTCTTCTCCAATAGTTTGAGCTCCTTGTCAACATGTTGAACATGATCCTTCCAAGACGTATTGTGGATTAGTATATCATCAAAAAATACTAAGAAAGGGTTTGAAAATAATAATACAAACAAAAGATGCACTGGAACCAGTGCACGACTGTTTTTTGTGGCGCACCAACTTTTTTTTTTTTATAAAAAAAAAATTATATATGTATATTCCTAAATACATGTCTCATTTAATAAAAAAAAATTTATTTAATATGTCAATCATTCAGAGAGAATAGGGGGAACAAAAACAACAATAGGCGGAGAAGTATGACATGGTTCACCTGTGGGAGGCACGAGAGAGGGAGAGAGATGCGTACCCTTGCCCTATTACGGCAGCTACCCAAGGGCTCCTAAGGAAGGTAGGCCTCCTCAAGTTATACGAGGAGGCTACTTCCCTAAAGAGCTCTGGTACGTTTTTGAGATATCTTATTCGCAGGTGGAATGCCCACCGACAGGATTTCCAGGTTGGTCCTAACCAGTGGTACATGCCCACTGAAGAGGATATATATTTCATTACAGGGCTATCGAGGAGAGGGCTGGATTTTCCCTCATTCCCAGAGGTTCCAGCTGGCTATGTAGGAGGGAGATAGTTAGTGTACTCCCAGAGATGCATTGGAGCATATGTACTGTCTCCTTCAGATTTTCGGGTTGCTGGAGGTCAGTTACATATTGGTGCATTTGGTAGTGAGGAGGTGCAGTGCCTCTCAGTTCTCCTTTCGGCCATTTCACACAACACCAATGATGAGTAACACATTAGTTGCTCGTTTCTATATTACGTCGATTCTTTAATACAAGAGCCATGACTTGTGAGGTGGTCTGCCATTTTTTTGTGGCAGTTATGTACAACCTTAGATAGAGTCATGCTCATGCATAAGGGAGGGTCAACTTCCCTTTTGCTTCAGATATTTTTTGTTTATTTTTTGAGAGGTTTCCAGAGATGAGGCCTACTTTTGTTTAGCAGCCTCATAGGCCGATGTTCGAGGAAAGAATGCACATGTGGGGATCGATGATGCCCAAGGGGAGTGAGACTATGTTTCCAGAGAGGATATCACATGATGCACTGGAGCTGCTAGCCAATGTTGACGAGTTGCATCCCTTCATTATGGTCCCATGTCCTTATGCTGGATTGGATTGGTGAGGGTTTCCCAACATCCTCTTGACAACTGATGAGCTGCCAGATGATAGAGGTAATATTACTGTTTTATTTAGATTTATTCTAATATGTTCTTTAACCTGTTTTTATTAAATTGTGTAATGAAATTGTCTAGTTATTGTTGTGTACTTGTATATATTTTGCAGAAATTGAGTCTTTTCATGGCAAGGACATGTCAGCACCACTAGATGATCCAGGTGTGGATCCTGATGATGATCAGGGCATGCCAGATGCTGAGGATCATCAAGAGGTCGGTGCAGAGAGACCTGCTCCGTTGGTGCGCTGGTACCACCTTTTGCTAGGTGCGGTCGAATTGATACTAGATACAGGATGGAGTTGGGCGACCAAATCACTGCATTGATTGTTGAGGTGGGCATCAGGTCTGCTCATATAAAAGACATATATGCCGATGGTAGGCTATTATAGATGTGGAAAGGCATTCCGTGTGAAATGTACAGGCAGACGCGGCATGTTGTAGGAGCGATGACCTTAGTTATGCAGCTAAGGAGGACCGTTGCACATTATAGGGGTGGTCGAGACACAACACGTGATCGACAGTCAGCGAACAACGACTCATCATCTCATTATAGTTCACCTTGCGACGCGCCGGATGAGCAACCTCCACTAGCATATAGCAGCAGTAATCATGGAGATGAGGTTGGACCATCGACCACGTCCAGTCAGCAGCCTAGAACATCCAGCAGTAATCATGATCATGAGCAGGCTAGACCATCGACCGTCGAGGCTACACCATTGACTGAGCAAGCCTCGACTGGTACTACTATTGATGTTGTACCACTAGTTGATCCATGAAATTTATATTACAGTTGTATATTTTAACATTATATATATATATATATATAGATATATATATATATATGGTCCATGTATTTTATGTTCATGTTGCAATTGTACTTAATTTACATGTTGGTGATCATCATGATGTGTATATTGTTAGGTCATATTAGCTGATATGTTCATTTAATGTGCAACTTGCAAATAGATGTGTATGTGATAGCATGAGTTATTTGACATGAGATTTATATATGATGTTTGTGTTGTGATGATGTTATATAATGCTAATTGTGTTTTGTTAGATGATCATCATCACGATGATGTTAGCGAATTTGAATGCGTTTTTTAGTCGAATATGATGTTTGTACGATGGTTATCATGATCGTAACATTTAATAATTAATTTAATATTAAATGACCATGATATTTATTAAATATTATGTCGTGATTGTAATTGAAATTGAAATTTTAATTGTATGTAAAATTGAAAAATTGTATTTGTAATTTTAACTGTAATTATATGTAAAATATTTAATGTAAACTTTTAATTGTAATTGTAATATTTAATTTATTGTGAAATGATTGTAATTGTAATTGTATATATGAAATTTTTTAAAATTGTAGCTCTAATTCTAATTGTATGTAAAATTCTAAAATTGTAATTGTATTTGTAATTGTAATTGTATGTAAAATATTTGTAAAATTTCAATTGTGTTATTGTGAAATGATTGTAATTGTAAAATTTTAATTTTAATTGTAATTGTTTGTAAAATTCTAAAATTGTAATTGTAATTCTAATCGTAACTGTATGTGAAATTGTAAAATTGTAATTGTAATTCCAATTCTAATTGTAATTGTAATTTTATGTAAAATATTTGTAAAATTTTAATTGTATTAATGTGAAATGATTTTATTAAAATTTTTGAATTTGTAAATTTGTAAATAATTGTAAAATAATAAATCTTGAATAATATGAATTTTTGTAACATAATAAAGTTTAGAAAATAATGCAAATAAATTCATGTACTTTAGAATTATCATTATTTTATTATGATCTTACATACCCAAAAAAAATAACTTTATATAGTACGCCATTTCTAGCCGAGATTCCTAGTTTTTCGTTCGGTGCACTCATGATCATAACCCGCATCGGTGCGTCTTAGTACTAAGATGCACCGGTGCTTCACAACTCTTCCGCACCGGTGCATCATAAAACACCTCGCCAAAACATAAACTGCGATCTTACGAACTGCACCGGTGTGCCTGTAAAACCCCGCGCACCAAAGCAGCGGAGGGTTCGAATTGCGGGCAAGAATTTTTCTGAGGAGATGAGGGTTTGAAAAGACGAGAGTTAGAATTTTGGCTAAGAATTTTATAGAAGAGAAAATGAGTGATTCAAACAGAAAGACGAACAAAGACGTTTACAGGGATGCAGACAGCTACAGAGCTCGACAAAGTACAAAAGGAGAAAAGGTTTATGAAACGTCTGAGACGTACATGAGAGAGATAAATTGAGTCTCTTGAATGGGCTAAGAGATCACATGAAGGTAACGATTCTCATTCTTACAAAGATGGCAGGGAAATATTGGACAGTAGAGAAATATCAATCGAGGCACTCGATAAAGCTAAGAGGCACCATGAAGGGAAGGATTCTCATTCCCTTAAGGACAAAAAAGAAAGATCAATTGAAGTTTTTGATCGGGCTGGTAGGTCCCATGAAGGGAAATATTCTCCATAATGCATTTAAAATCAGCTGGGACTATTGTTTGAGCTTCGCTTCGCTTACATAAACATTTATCGGCAAAGATGACGTCGCATAAAATCACATCTTCGGCTTTCAATTAAACCTGAATGGCATCTCTAACTTGTCTGCGCTATGGTCCTATGGATAACAAAGAATATCACATGGAAGGTACCCAAAAATCCAAATTTTTGAAAGTATAGGTGAATTAGAACTTATCAAAGAATGAAATGGCGAACAAAATGCGAACGAGATACGCTTAACAATTCCCTGGTTCCATTTGTTATTTAAAATGATGCTCTCTCTGGATGAAACCAGTAAAAAGTCTTCTTGTATTATAAATGGAAATCCAATGACCATTTCTATGAGAAGAAAAGAATATGTACCTGCAGCTACCATATTTCCACCTACAAACTAGTTTCTCATTGGAAAAGCTAATGTAATAGCCCATTTTGCAATGTCTTTCCTCTACTCAACCCTATACACATTTTATACAGGAAACCATTGCCTCCATATGTAATAACTGCATCTTCTAGTCAAAAATCAGTCTTCTTATGCTAACAAATGCAAAATGAAGGACTCGTTTTCATTGCTCCCAAAACATTCAAGGTCAGTTTCTCGTAAAATAGAGATTGTATAAATTTTGTTAAGATCAAGAAAGAAATCAAAAATGAGAAAAGAGGAAATTGGATGCCAAGATGGAGGAGGAACTTACAAATGAGCAAGCAGATCATGGGGCACCTTTTCTTGTTGTAGGTTATGGAAAGGTTGAAGTTTTTTTTTTTGAAAGAAGAAGAGGTGTAGTTTTGAAAATAAATGGCCCAAATATTTTCATAGCAAAATTTACAATTCCAACATGTTTAATTTTGGCGTAAACACGTAAAAGTAATTTTGGTGCCTCAACCACAAATTGGTGCTAATGTATAGATAATTGCACTAGTGCATTCTAGTTACTACGCACCGGTGTGTTTTAGTTACTACACATCGGTGTCGTGCTACCAATGGATGCACCAGTGCGGTGCTATTAGGTGATGCACTGGTGATAAATAAACGCAAATAAAAAAAGTGCAACTCTATTTTATTTTAGTGAAAAAAAAGCGGCAAATTGAAAAATGGGCAGAAAAATATTTTCAAAAATCTAATTTCATAAAACAATTCTTTAAATACTAAACACTTTTCATTATTTCACTATTTTTGCTAAAATTTTTAGCGATACATTTGCAGGAGACATACGTGGAGCAAGAGAGCACGAGAGCACTATGAAGAAGCGAAATACGTTCGAACATAAGTATTTAGATAATTAGAATCCAAACCTCTGGTGATTCAAACCCTATAGCATAGAATTTACAACGATCTCGTGATTAAATTTGATTATTTTTTTTAATTTTTCTGCAGTTTTATCGATTTTTACCCTAAACCCTTCATTTTTTTTGTTTCTTCCCTTTCTTCTCCCTATTTCTGTGATTTCAGAATTAGGGCTTTTCATTTTAGATTGACATCCAACGCACGGGACAACTTGCATAGTCGGATCCCAATCCATGTCAATCCTTGCATGAATTTTTGAAAAAAATGGATTTTTTTTATCGGTGTGCCCTACATAACCGAGTGCACCAGTGCACTAAATTATACAACACATTGCACCAGTACTGTGTAATAAAAAAAATTAAAAACAATATTTTTTAAATCAGTGCGCCATATCTAAAATAGGGCACCGGTGCTCTATGTTACGAGGATAGCACGGTATGGTCTATTACACTATTTGTGCAGTGTGTTTATAATACCCCCACATACCATATGGTCTATTATACTATTTGTGCGGCACGTTTATAATACCCCCACGCACTAACATCAGTGCGTACATCATGAAAGGCACACTAGTTTCTTGAGATTTATTTTTTTCCTAAAAAATTGACAATTTATTTATAAATATATTAATGAATGATATGGTACAGGTTTCATATTGATAAATAAATGACTGATAAGAGATAAATTAACAAAAATACTGATAAGCCCTTTCAAACAATATCCTTGGTATTCTTAGTTAACGAACATTCTACACATTTCTGGTCTAAACTATTTGCCACATTGAATTCCTTTTTACACCATGCCAAGATGTAATTACAGACCTTAATTCAACATTTTTGATGATTCATCCATGTTTTCTGCATCTCTAGAGTCATATTTGTACAGTGGTCCATCTATTCATATGGTATACTAGTCACTTTCTGGTACTTTCTTAGGAGCAGCTCCTTCTCCCGAAAAACTTATACAATCACCTGGTCCAAATGAATCACATAATGAAAATTTGAATGCGGAACAAATTTACATGATGTCTAGAAACATTCCTAACCCTGAACCTCAAAGTATTAACTTACTACCTGGGGGGCATCCTCAAGGTATTATTTTACCGCCTAGGGGGCAACCTCAAGGATAGTACACACCTCAATGATAGTACATACCTCAAGGCCAGTACATACCTCAAGGACAATACAAACCTCAAGGGTTGTACTCTATTCAGGGTTCACAACCTATTTAAGGACAACACTCTATGCTAGGGCAATAATCTTTCCAAGGACAACAGCCTTCTTTAGGGCCACAGTTCTATCAAGAACAACAATTTTTTCAAGGAGGTCAATCTCTTAGTGGGAATTATCTAGCCAACTATCAAACATATGTTCCATATTATCAACTTGATTATCATCTATCTTATGTAGCACAACCTTTAATGGAAGCTCCATATCCTAGAGTAATCATGGTGTGGAATCCGACACCAAATCAACAGAATTTGCAACCTAACATGCAAGTACCTTATAATCAACCTGGTTAGTCAATTGGTTACAATCAAATCTAGAAACATGTCCAACCTATGGTTCAAGTTATACCACAGGTATCTGCACCTAGTACTATTTAGTAGTCTGGTCTGAGTACACCTAGAACTCAACCTCAAACTACTGCAGCAAATTATGTTCAACCTACCACACCTATCCCTAAAATTTCTATAGCCCCTCAAGTATCACAACAAATCCCTCCAGTCATTGCACAAAAACCTGGACCCACAGTTCAGACTACTGTTCAGATGCCTGTAGGACAACCTAGTACAATCACAATTGTAACAAGCCAACCTCATTTTTTTTATCAACCATATCAAGGGCAGTATCAATATGGACCTGTAGCACCAAATCTAGTATAGCAACATCAACCATACCCTGGTTACACATATCATATACCAGCTCAACCTCAGTATGGTCTGGCCAATCCTAGTTATCTAGGAGGCATTCCAATCCCAAATGCATAGTATATTCCAGGATATCTTAGATATCCTCTTCCTGGTACTGGTATAGTTCCGCAAGGTTATCAATTTTCTTAGCAGGACCCTAACCATCGATTGCCATTCATAGCAACTTTGGATTTACCCAATTTTTCGTACTTAATGAATGATCTGATTTATTATCTTCTGTATTGGTTGCGAATGCCGAATAAGTTGCCCAGTGATATTCCTAATTTCGAAGGTAAATCAGGAGAGGACCCCTCAAACCATGTCATGACTTACCACCTCTGGTGTGCATCCAACTCTTTGGTTGATGATTGAATTTGATTAAGACTGTTTCAGAGAACACTAATAGGTTTAGCTGCAAAATGGTATATGGAACTACCACATGGCTCATTCAACAATTTCAACGCATTAGCAACGACTTTCTTAACACACTTTTAGTTGCCAATCTGATACGAAAATGGCACAGAACTCTTGAATTCATTAAAACAATCTACGTCTACGTACATATCAAATCATATACATGAATGGAGACGTAGAAGACGTTTAGTGAAATTTTTTATTATGGATCAGATTTTGGCATAATGGTTTATTAAATCATTACTTCCAAAGATCACTGAAGATGTGGCTAAGGGAGTGGTTGTTACGGAAGAACAAGTCATTTCTCAAGCTCATTTATTAGACCTTGTATATACACAGTCTGGTACTTAATACGAAAAAATTCTTGACTTACCACGTCCTGGTAAAATAACTACAACTCCTCCAGGGTCTCATGCTGCAGACAATGTCATTGGTTTAGTTAGCACTAATAAGAGTAAGAATAAGTCTTCCAAAACTACTTCTCCTATCATAACTTAACTAGATTCACTGAAAGGAGGTTCTTCCCTTGAAAATTCCGTCGACATTCATGTTTTAGATTATTCTACAGCTAAATCTAAAACCAATAATAAGAATAAAGGAAAGAATAAAAACAAACAAACTTTGTCTCCTAAAGGGAAAACTAGAAAGAATGAACCATCTGATGATAAGCGTAAACCTCATTATCCTTGTCTTATTGGTGATGAGGATCACTTTACCAAAGAGTGCCTGCATCAGTCCGAGGTCTCTAAATTTTTCAAAGGTTCACCCACACCTGTTGTCTTGAAGGATCCTTTTCCTACTCAAGATAGAAAAATTATAGGATATTCTTCAAATTCATCGGCATATATTTTAGTGATGTTTGAGGTTATGGTTGTGACGCGATCGCAATACTATGGAAGTAAAAATCCTGTAACTAGTAAAGAGATAGAAAATTCTAATCCAAAACCAGTTTTATCTCCTTCGGTTTCTGATCCACTTTATATTGAGTAACCTAATCCTGATCTAGTGATTAAAGTGCTTGCTAAAGGTGTACTTCGAAAATCAGTTTTCAATCCACATGCGAGAGCTTCTCAGAACTACAACATTGTTGAAGACTTGGCAATATCCCCTTCAGTAATGTCGACCTTAGAAGTGCTACAGTAATGTCCAACACAACATAAATTACTTTTATTAGCTATCGGAGCTATAGATCCTCAATATTCTAACCTCATGGTCTTTTGTCTAGAAAACTTTACACCAAGACTCCCGCATCAGATGGCTTTTCAGATTCCAATATTAGTAAAAAACAGACAATTTTTTTGTACTGTAATTAATGAGGGGGCATCCATGTGCATAATGTTGTTAAATTGTTGGAAAAATCTTGGTTCTCCAACACTCAACCAATCTCCAACAATCATTAAATTCTTTGTTGGAAGAGGATTCCATCTCTACAGAATACTCCAGGATCTACCTATAAAAGTAGAAGGAAAAATTTTTAATCTAGAAGTGGAAGTTTTTGACGCCCTTTTGGATTAAAACCTTATTTTAGGTCATAGTTGGTCTTATGCCATGACTGCTGTCATTTCATCTGTCTTTCGGTTAATCATGTTTCCTCATAAAGGAAAGATTGTGAAAATTGATCATTTGTCATATTATTCGTCCGACCCTGCTTCTACAGACAGTATCCAACATGTTGGAAAATTGACTATCCCATATGAAGATGTTGGGGTAGGTTTGGTAAAGGAATCTTCTCTCATGGGAACTTTCCCCATACCTCCACCCAACATACTACGTACTATTTCCAACATCAATATGATTTCATCAAGAACTATACCATTCGATGACACTTGGGTAGTGCCTTCAGAGTCAGAACTGGATTATTTCAATGGCGAGATGCCTTTGAGTCCTTTTGAGATGCCATATGTGGCAGTACAATAATTTTCTGACACTCTTTCAACTACTCCTGATCAAATGAATGTGATCACCAAAGAATCTTATTCACTATCAAGCTCGGCCTTGACATCAATCTCCGATCCTTTTCAACATGTGTTTCACACTGATAAAACTATTAGTTTTATTAGAGAATTTTTGTCTTTGGATGAATTACCCTAGGATGATCTACATCATAGATCTTCATTTTTACCTAAACTTGATAGACTTGAAAATTATTTTTCGTCTATTTTTACGATTAATTATTTCAAGGAACCAGAGAATCCCATATCAATGACAAATTCGGATTCTGAGATTAACTTGGGAAACATTTCTACAATTGTTCCTATCGACATATCAGTTAAACCTGGAATTGTTGAACACATTCATATAGGCGCTTCTTTTACGATTGAAGATATTAATGCATATAAAGCCCTATTTCAAGATTTCCAAGAAATATTTGCCTGGTCTTATGAAGAGATGCCTGGAATCGATCCAAAGATTGTAATTCATGTTAGTATATACCCAGATGCCAAGCCTATTAGATAAATATTACGTCCAATACATCCACAAAAAGCTACTGCTATTAAAGTTGAATTTGAAAAGCTACTGCGAGCAAGATTTATTTATCCAATTCCATTGATAGATTTGGTATCTAATATAGTTCCCATTACAAAAAAACAAGGAACTATACAAGTATGTGTCAATTATAGGGATATTAATAAAGCATGTCCAAAAGACAATTATCCTACTCTCTATGTTAGGATGAATTCTAATCGCAAGTGTATGAAAAAAAATCACTTTAGCTATGCATAACAAAAAGCCCTAATATCAAAGATGGCTTCCAATTTCTTTAGATCTGTAGTTAGTTGACCAAGATAATTGTACAAAATCTAGATCTATGCAGTAAAATACATTATGTAGTAAATAAAGCAAGAGTTGCTCCATGCATCCAATAGACAATAAATTTTTTTTTTTAAAAGAATTTTTGTATTTTTTGACACGTAGGAAGGGAACATATAAAGACATTACTAGTACCCCTCAATGGGATGGTTTCTTGTAAGTCCTCAACACTTCAGATCGAAAATCTCTCTCTCTTGATGGTGTCGAAAACCTAGACAAAAATAGAACTCAAAGGGAGCTCACAAGAAAAATGGTAGAAAAATATGACAATGATGGAGGATCAAAGTCAGACCAAAAGTATAGATCTAGAGTGATATTTAGGCAAAAAAAGGTAGTGAGTGAATGGAAAAACCCTTCTATTTATAACAAAATATTGAGTTAGTCTAGATATTGGTGCATAATTAAAAATTTATTAACCAAATCTAGATCCAACTTTTATCGAATATTTTATTATATTTGTTGGAGGGAAAAAGAATTTGAATTTGGTCAAATCCCTTTATCTGTAAATAATAAATAAATAAATGATTTATTTATTATTTTAAGGATGTGGTTGAGTAATAATTAAATAAATAATGATTTATTCAATTATTTATAAATGATTTAGTCAAATTTAACAAGGAATATTATTTAAATAAGGCTTAAATAATTATTCCTAGAAAATAATAAGATAAATAATGATTTATCTAATTAATTTTCCTGTTTTGGGTTAAATATGACCAGGAATATTAATTAAAATCTTGTTTAACTAATTATTCCTTGAGGAAAATAAAAAAAATTGGATTTATTCAATATTTCCTCATGGGGTTTCTTGTTTTGACCATAAACAACTTAATAAATTATGGATTACTAAGTTATTTTTCATAGTCAAAGCAATTTTACTTAGGGTAAACTTGGTCTTACATGGTGTACTTTGGTCCATCTAATAGTAACAGGTTAGATGACCAAAAAATGGTGTAATAGATTGCCCCCCAACGTGCGAGTGTTAGGAGCTAATCAGATGACCGAAGTTCATTGTAAGAACTCAATCAATAGACACCGAAGGGGAAGTTAGAGAGAGAGAATATAAGGTAGATCAAAGCACTAGAGGACAAGACCCTGAGGAGGTGAGACTTACAGGTGTGACAAGTCTCTTTTATGAGTGAGTACCCGTGCTATAGGCGGCAGGGGAGGCATACCTATGCCCACCGAGACAAAGTACAAAGAATAATGCGTCTAGTAAACAAGGGACTGAACTATAGAGTACATGCTAGCATGAACATGAGACAGATAAAAACATGATAATGGATCCCACATACATGTTGTGCCTAGGATAACAGCTAGGACTTATACAATAATATCTGAGTACATGAGATATAAGTACAACCAAAGAGGCCATGTAAACAGGAGAGGGCTCTAAAAATCTGAATGATACATGCAAAATGAAAGACGATGCAAGAGGCTGAGGCCGAAACCATCAAATCTCTAGAGCTGCATCGAGCATTGTGATGAAGAGGTTATCTAAGCATGTGGGGGGCTACCTGAAGGGCCACCCCCTCATGAGGTCTAAAACATCTCACACACACCCGGGAATTACCGGTACAATCTACTGGACCAATGAACCATCAAGTATACGGATCTCGATCATGCCGTAAAGAGCTGGAGCTAAGAAACAATCAATTCAAAGGGAAATAAGGACTCCCTTTGCTTGATCGGAGGCACCGAACAAGAGTGGAAGCTGGAACCAAGGTACACCGCCCTTTAGACCTGTCTACTGGAATGAATGAGATGATGTCGACAGAAGGAGGTCTGCCAAAGGTGAGGCAATAAGGGATTCTCAACTAAGGCATGAGAGATAATAGTAGAGCGATTGAAAAAATAACACCAGGGATGATTATTATGGAATGAGGGGTACTGAGTAGCGGGCTGACAACTTCCCTTATTAAAGCATGAAGGGCATGGATGAACTGGCAGCAACTGACACAATATCAAAGGGGACAGGGGACAGTAGGACTGAAGGCCATAATGGGTGACACGAGAGAGGAACCAAGCAATGAAGTATGGAGGACTATAGAATATACAAAGGGACTTGGGATAAAATCCATGGATGCGATGATGACTCAATTCGGATGCTCTAAACAAGGGTGACTCGATGATGCTGCCACATAGAAAAGGTCTGGTGGGGACCATAAAAACATGAGTACAAGATGGTTACTCATGACAAAATTTGACACGAGCATGGAAAAGTATGAAGCAAAGTGGTGCCCCTAGTACAAGTGTTGCAAGTGAAGAAATTCGATTTTGAGGAGTGGTGAAGTGACCCCTCTTGGAAAAATGTGTCTTGGTGAAGTATCAAATCATAAAAAAATAAAAAATACCCATTTTAGAGCTCGGTGAGAACTTTCTAGTGGTACAAACGGTTTGTCAAACTGAGCTACAGTTTGGCCGTAGATATTGAAAGAAAAATATGGGGTTTCTCTTATAATAAGGCATTTTTCCTCCAAATTCACTCATTTGCAAGTGTAGTTGTGGTGAATGTAGAGAGGAGAGAAGGCCCTAAATCTTGTGGCAATCGTAGGAGACAAACCAACCATTGGAATCGAGATCTTTCAGTTGTAGGTAAGAGGCCTAACCGTACTCTTTCATTTCAGTGGATTGAAAGCTCATTAGGTGCCCAGAGCTTAGGAACAGACGCCTTCTCCTCTTCATGGTTGGGTCAAACTTTTTGGGGCGATATATGCGACCTGGGTAGCAGGTTTTGGGTAGAAAACTGCGACCTGGGTAGCAGGTTTTGGGCAGAAAACTGCGACCTGTCCTAGGATTTTGCCTGAAAAGTGTGACCCGACAGAGAGGTGTTTTTCTATGTTGTTTTTTTGCTGAGAGCTAGTTTTTTATGTTTGAATGCAGTATTTACTTTGTGTACACTGAAAAATATGATGGTTCTATGTAGATATGGCAGAATTACAGATCAACTGGAGAGAGAGAGACCTGGACATATTACGGTCGGAGATCCGAGAGGATCATGGTGTCTGTAGTGCATTGGCCTAGTTTGGGGTCTTGAAGCTTATGGAGAACCCTTTGAAGAGAGTTGGGGAGCCCTTGTTGGCCCGAATTGCCAGTTATTAGGACCTAGACCATGAGGTCTTTATAGTGTAGGGGCACTGGATTGAGTTGATGGTCCAATATATATATTTTCTCAGCAGTCTCCCACCACTTGGGATGGTAGGGAATACGTAGCCAGTGTTACTGCGAGGGCAGAACATCATGGAGTTTGTAGAGCACCATTTTCGACCATGTCTCCATGTCAAGGGGACACAGATAACGATCGAGAATCTAGAGAGGTTAGAGATCCGTGCTGTGGCCACAACGGTGTTTCGGATCCTGGGCAACCAGGCACTCCACCACATCACTGGGGGTCAAATGATGCTTGTTGAGAGTGTGTTGAGTGGGACCTACTGTGGGTGGACCCAAATGATGTTGTCGATGTTGAAACGATAGCTGTCGCTATGCAAGCGGCAAGTGAACCATGACTGTGCATATGGCACGATGTTGTGCTCGCTCTTCTTTGAGAAGATCCCGAGACTTCAACCTCATATACAGATCCAGGATGGGGGCCCTAGGGAGCCCAGGATGCACTAGTGGGGGCAGCTACTATGCAGAGGAGGAGGTGGGACAGTCAAACGGGTGTTCTGACCCAAGTTCTTTTCTCACTGGGATCAGATGCCATTGTACATAGATGGCTATCCCTATAGTGGTATGAGTTATCGTGGGGACCCAGACTTGCCACTGTCGCTTGGTCGAGTATGGGGGCCTAATGGTAAGTGACAAGTTGCTAATATTTTATGTGAATTTTAAAGTTTTATAATATTGTATATGGTACTGATTCTCTCACTTTTGGTATCTAGATATAGCATCAGTAAAACTGGCCGGGTACATGGGACGACCTACAGTATCAGGAGCTGTAGGACCTAGTGGATCGAGAGCACTGCAAAATGAGGATGCAGCGGCCCTCCTGGAGGACATCCGTCGTAGATGTGAGAGGCTTCTGACTGGTGTTTCAGAGCGCGACTAGAAAGACTTAGATGAACAATACATAAAGCCATGAATTGGTCTACCCTCGGAGTGGCGAGGGGTCATGCGGTGCATGGCAATGGCCGGACAGGGGATGTGTGATCTACGAGCTGCAGGAGCAGATCCATTGGCTCAGGATCCTCCAGATAGTGATTAGGTGTAGGGGCAAGTGGTGTCCCCGATTTTTTGTTTTTCTAACATGCGGTGGGCATGTCATATGTACGAGAGTTAATGGACTCTAAAACATTTGATATGATACATATAATGGATATGCATCATTTTGATGGTTTTATGGTATTTCCTTGTGTTAAATGTGCGTGCTAAGGGCCAATCTAGAATATTGTTTGCAATGATATCTACATAGTGATTTTGTGCTCTAGGTACACGACTGAATGTAATAATTTCAAATACACGCATCAAAAGCTTCACTCGTAAATATCTTCTAAAAAGGATAGGATTATGCACATGATAGACATAATTCAATGGAATGACAAGAAGAAGGGAATCTAAATGAACATGAAGGTGGAGGATGTGATGGGAAAGGGTATCGGCTAATAAACCTCACACTACATCATATTCGGCCTGGTTATTGGTGGCAGTACCAATGCATACACTGTTCGAGAGAACAAGCGAATGTAAGGGGGTAAAAATGGCCAAACCTATCGAGGCTAGATTCTGGGAGTAGCGACTTGCACCATTGGCATAACCTATATAACGTGTGGATGGGGGGTCCATCTGAAAGGTGCCACAAGACAACAAATGAGAGGATGATGAACAATGCTAGCAACCTAAGCGCATAGTATAAATTGATCAAACACTACTAGAGGGAGTGCTCTAGGTAGGATGTCTACCACCCGTTGACCGATGGGTAGGTGGTGTGAGGGAGCTACCTTAGGGGCATCTTGTGCTCAGGTTGCAAAAGTCACCATAGACACAGGTGGTGCCATTCCGCTTATGGGTGGGAAAGATGAAGTCAGCGGTGGAAAATGCTTCCATGATGTCATCATCATAGTAGAAGATGGGGTGACAGGAGGAAGGGAGACCACATGACGCGGCAAAGCTACCGGACTCATTGTCATGAGAAGAAAGGTTCAAATGTGTAATGTCACGGGGGGTGATGGAAGAACAAGTAGATAAGGGATTGACTGATGTTGAGCTCAGGGTCATCGCTGAAGGGAGGTCGAGCGAAACAGAAGGGGAAGTCTCAGAGGGAGCTTCCACCATAGATCTCATGAATGATGATAGGTAGAGGATGGTGGCTGCAGGCTCCATAATCTCTACCTCAGGAGGGGGAATGTCAATGGGAGTGGGTAGATCCTAAAGCTGACCCAAAGCATACTGCACAAGGACGGGAGAGGCAGACTGGTTATGTTCAATCTCGTACTCTCGAACTACCTCCAAAGAGGCGCGGTAATGCATGAGGTGGGGACAATGGTGGGCATAATGGCCATGGAGATCACAAAAATCACAAGGTTGGTTACTGTGAATATTCTTAGGGTTCTTGGCTGCATTCGAGGAAGAACCAGAGGCTTTAGGGACCGTAGACTCGGGGAATGCAACATTAACCATGGGCTTGATATGAGGCAATTCAGGATAATAATAGGTGCCATGACTGAAAACATCACACAAAGCACATGGGGGGGTATGATTTGGAGGCTGAGAAGGAGCAGGGTCAGTCAGGGCAGCCTTCTCTTTAGGTGCCTTCTTGCGAGCTTTACCCCCTTTACCTGAAGTTGTCATAATAGGAGGAGGTTCCTGTTGAGGTGGCTGAGGCACAATAGTAGAGGGAGGGGTCATAGGGACTGGTTGGACCGGGGTCAAAGAAAGATAATGTTTGGGCTGACTAATCAGGGTAGCGGTTGGGGGATCAATGTACCAGACTAGGATCCCCATGGTCAAGTTAGGAAGGGATAAGGTAGCCATAACAGGTACCAAAAACACTCCAGGAGGGGGAGCTAGGAATGGTATATGACCGGAGGGGTAATGGCAAGGAGGGACAACTCCGAGATGGTTAAGACTAGGAGGAACTGTGCCAGGAGGGTAAAAAGGCTCATGGATATTAACTATAGATGAAGGGCTAGGAGGAGGGGGTCCTGAAGGCTGAGTCGAATTGCTAGGAGTAGGTTGCGAAGGGTGGGGCTGCTGACTAGCTGAAGCGGGCCGCTTGAGGGAAGCCCTAGACAATTGCATCATGCAAACATTCGATGAGCTAGGATCAGAGACAGGAGGAGGAAGACCAGGGAAGGACCCAAGAAAAGAGGATTCTTTGTAGACTGCGAGTGAGACACTAGTCAAAGGTTTGACAATTTTCTTATTGGCCATTGAAGAATTAATGGACTCAGGGGAGGTCTAATACTTCGGTTCGTAATATGTCAACTTGTTGATGGTGACTATATTTCCATTATGAGGAAAGGACATATTGTTGTGAACCGCATATGGTACAACAGACATCCCATAGGTGTAGCTAGGACTCAATAGAATGTTGTAATCTAAGGGGGCATCAATGACTTCTACATCAATGCAAACAGTCTTGCCCACAAGAGTGATAGGAAAATTGAAAAACAATCCAATGGTCTGGGAAGAGTGGACATCCCATGCTTGGATGGTGATAGTGGAAGGGGCCAAATCAAGTGATCCGAGTTTCTTCCAAACCAAAGCGGACATCACGCAAGTGGATGCCCCCTCATCAATGATACAACGGGAGATTTTGGCATTCCAGATCTTGGTAGGGATTTGGAAGGTGACGGAAGTAGGAAGAGGAGGATGTTCTGATCGGTCAACATCGAAGACGATCAATCGATCATCTGAAGGATATACAGTGCCCATGGTAGTTAGTAGAGATTTTTGTTGTGAAGGGCATGATTGGAGGAGTTCCAACATTGAGATGGCAGTAGGGGATTTTTCCAAATCATCTACTATACTATATGAATGGGTAGCTTTTCCAGAAGCAATGTTTAGGTGTAATGGTCTCTTGGGGATCTTGGTATGAACCTATATCTTAGGCTGAGGGATTTGTAAAGGACCATTGGTTTTGAAAAGAGGCTTTATAGAACCTAAAGAAGGGGGCTCAGGGGCAGACATAGTGGGAGGCTTGTTGTACTGACGGGACCGAGTCTGAAGGTTGAGGTCAATAGTAATAGGTTGGTCATACTTCATCATGAGAATCTAGTAATCGGAGGTACCAGATGGAGGAGGTCGAGTGGCCACCTGACCTTCAGGTGGTTGGGTAGCCACGAAACCTTTCTGAGGGAAAGGATTGGTAAACATAGCTGGCTGGCTAGGTGAAACATTTGGAGGTACCGAAGGGGAGGATTGTTGTATTTGCGATGCTGCTTGAGTCTCCCACATCTGACGCATCTATGGTAAAAGAGGACAATCATGGGTGTAATGACCATAGACACCACAATAAAAACAAGGCTTATTCATGCGAACATGCCTCTCCTACTTGGGCTGAGTGCCTTGTTGCTAGTTAGCAGTGTTAGGTTCATTCCCTTGGGGATTAGGTCCTATATTACCTGGGGCAGATTGATTTTGGGTAACTTTTCTCTTCATTTTGGAAGTAGGAGGATTAGTCACGCCCTAATGTGAATACACCTACCCCTGGGGGGTGGTGGCTATTGTTGCGGGGGTTGAGAAGGCAAGGGAGGCGGGGGGTGCTAATTTTGGAGGAGTTGGAGCACCAGGCGGTGGATAAAGATAATAAGGAGGTTGGGCAACATTGTAGTAAACAGGTTGGACAAAAGGAGGAGGCATGTCGTATCCTGGATACATGCTACCGGGAGGGGGGAAGGTGCTAGAGGAGTTGGCCCCTCCCTGAGGGAAACCATAACCCATGGGAGGATGAGCGTGTGTATGAGCTAGGGCTCCAATGATACCGTAGGTGGCATGGGATGCCCCTGGTGCGTTAGCACCACTGGGTCTATGGAGATTAGGTAAGACGGTATAAGCATAACCAGACTGTGTGTAGATCAGGTCATATTTTAACATAATCTGGAGAGTAGCTTCTTCAGTCTGAGGGAAATGCGATGCGACATATTTGTGGATAATAGGAAAAAGGGATTTAAGGAACGAGTCCATGTAGACACGGTCTTCGAAGGTAGGGGCTCGACATCAACTCTTTCTTCTCCGCCATTCATGGACATGATCGGATAGGCAGGTCGCAGACGATTGACGAAAAGAGGTCAAAATTTTGGTACCAGTGTCATAACGAAGGGGCAGCTAAAAGTAAGACATAAAAGCCTGGGAAAGAGTCGCAAAATTAGTATGAGAGGAGGAGGCCTAGTCAACATACCACTTAGAAGCTTCTCTAGTAAGCGTATGTTGGAACAACCTAAGATGGACAGATTCATCAGTGATGGAGTTAGACGAACACCACATGTGGAAAGATCGAACATGGTTTGTAGGATCTTCTCTCGCAAGACCTTCAAACATGGGGATGTCGTAAGGGAGCTTGGTTGGCATAGCAGGCCAACTAGTGTCATGGCATATGGGGTCATTGATCAACTGGTTAAAATAGAGAAGATTGAGGCCTGCCATATACAAGAGAAAGGGAGTAGTCGGGATAGTTCCTGTTGCGGTCCCACTAGTAGTATTCCCAGCATTAGGGCTGGGGCTACCACTAGCATTAGGTCCTGAACCAGACATGGTGAAGGTGACAGGGGGAGAATCGGGGATGGAACCAGAAGGGGAACCCAATTAACCAGAAGAGGAGTCGTAATGCAGACTCGGTGGAGGAATAACTCAAATCCTACGCGGAGGAGTAAGTATTCCTAACGGAAACTGCAAATGAAGGCCAAGAAGTCTCGAGGATAAATTCCTTTGGGGTGCAACGATGAAAGAAAAAACATGGATCACAAAGGGAAGAGAGACCAACAAAGGCAAGGAGATGCAGGATCAAATGATTACAATGTCGAAGCAAGGGCAGAAAGGTGGAGGTTCAATTGAATACAATGTTATGGACTTTGTCTGGCAGTGTTAACCAGGCTCTTCTTCACTTAGGGTGTGTATGTTAAGTGTGTTAATTTTAATTTTTAAACCCAGACGTTTGTAGAGAAAAAGAAAAAGTGTGTTTTATAACTATAAATAAATATGTAGATAACAGTAAAGTAAACTGAATATAACAGAAAATAAACAGCTAATTATGAATTAATCTAAACCCAAGGAGGCAGGCCTCTTAACAACTAGTCTATGGGTGGGAAAAAATATAGTCAAAAAACACCAAAATAGCCAATGGATCTAAATTCGGGAGGGACAATGATATAAAGGTCATATTTTCTAGAAATAGGTGCAGAAAACAACAAAAAACCAGAGGAAAAAGTGTTGCAAATGAGGTGGCGAAAGGCTACAACTTGGAGGGAAATAGAGGGAACCCTAGAGGAGGACCAAAAAAAATGAAAAGGGGTGTTTTTAATGGATGAATAGCCAATATGAAATGGATCTGAAGGTAAGGGATCATATCTAAAAAAATGTCAGAACACACTGAAATTTCAGACGACTTGCTTCAGCTAAACTCCTCCTAGAAAGGTGGAAGGGTACTGAAGCCCTAGGGGGTTAGGTTCCCACTTCAATGAATAAAAAAGAGAAATTACAAGTCCAAAATGGGCGGAGATGGAGGTCAGACAACCCTGAACAGAGGCCCAGACAAACCTATAAAAATCTCAGAAAAATTCTTGCAAAAAGTTTAGGTCGTAGTTTCTAACCTGATTGTTGCAGAGGTTGCAGGTTTGGGGCTGTTTTCTACGCCTTGAAGGTCTAGGTCACAGGTTTTGGCCCAAAAAGTGTGACCTGCACTTTCGGCACTCTCGGGAGCAGGTTTCAAAAAAAAATTTCATCTTAGCTGCGGCTGATGCCTGTCACCTGCACAATAGGTCCGAAAACACGCAAAAGATATAATTTTTAATTTTTAATGGTTTTATAGGTTAAAAAAAACATCAAGAGAAGAAAAACAAGAATATGAAGAAAAATCCTAGAGTTTCAAGTAGCTGGTCATGCAGGGATCTGAAAAACGACAGAGGTCATAATCGTAAACCCTTGTGGAGTCGCCAGTTGTTAGGATGAATTCTAATCGCAAGTGCATAAAAAAAGCTCACTTTAGTTGTGCATAACAAATAGCCCTAACATCAAAGATGGCTGCCAATTTCTTTAGATCTGTAGTTAGTTGACCAAGATAAATGCTACAAAATCTAGATCTATGCAGTAAAATACATTAAGTAGTAAATAGAAGCAAGAGTTGCTCCATGCATCCAATAGACAAGACAAGGATATTTTTAAAGAATTTTGTATTTTTTGACACCTGGAAAGGGAACATAGAAAGATGTTACTAGTCCTCCTCAATGGGATGGGTTCTTGTAAGTCCTTAACAATTCAGATCTAAAATCTCTCTCTCTTGATGGTGTAGAAAACCCAGACAAAAATGGAACTCAAAGGGAGCTCACAAGAAAAATGGTAGAAAAATATGACAATGATGGAGGATCAAAGTGAGACCAAAAGCATAGATCTAGAGTGATATTTAAGCAACAAAAGGTAGTGAGTGAATGGAAAAACCCTTCTATTTATAACAAAATATTGAGTTAGTCTAGATATTGGTGCATAATTAAAATATTATTAACCAAATCTAGATCCAAATTTTATGAAATATTTTTATTATATTTGTTGGAGGGAAAACGAATTTGAATTTGGTCAAATCCATTTATTTGTAAATAATAAATAAATAAATGATTTATTTATTATTCTAAGGATGTGGTTGAGTAATAATTAAAAAAATAGTTATTTATTCAATTATTTATAAATGATTTAGTCAAATTTAACAAGGAATATTATTTAAATAATGTTTAAATAATTATTCCTAGAAAATAATAAGATAAATGATGATTTATCTAATTAATTTTCCTGTTTTGGGTTAAATATGACCAGGAATATTAATCAAAATGTTGTTTAACTAATTATTCCTTGAGGAAAATAAAAAAAATGTGGATTTATTCAATATTTCCTCATGGGGTTTCCCGTTTAGACCGTAAACAACTTAATAAATTATGGATTACTAAGTTATTTTTCATAGTGAAAGAAATTTTACTTAGGGTAAAATTGGTGTTACATGGTGTACTTTGGTCCATGTAATAGTAACAAGTTAGATGACCAAAAAATGTTGTAACACTCTATATCGACCAAATTATCAATGATTGTGTCGGAAATGAAATTTTCTCATTTATGGATGGATTTTCCGAATATAATCGAATAAACATACTCCCTGTTGATCAACCAAAAAAAAAAATTATATGTGCTTGGGGGACATTTTCTTATTGCAAGTTACCTTTCGGATAAAATAATGATGGCGCAAATTTTCAAAGTGCCATGTCTTACGCTTTTTATGATATCAGATATATTCTACAACCTTACCTGGATGACTTACCTGCTCACTCATTATGCAAGGAAGATCATCCAACTCACTTACGAGCTATTTTTATGATATGTAGGAATTACAAGATTCATTTGAACCCCCACAAATGTGTTTTTTGTGTGCAATCAGGACAATTACTGGGATTCGTCATTTCGAAGCTCGCATTCGGGTCGACCCCTCGAAGGTTGAGGCCATCATAAATTTACCTCCTCCTTCCACACTTTTCCAACTCCAAAGTTTGCAAGGGAAAGAAAAATTTCTACGTAGGTTTATCCCCAACTATGTTGAGTTAACAAAAGGTTTTACTCGGTTGTTGAAACAAAATGTTTCTTTTATTTTGGATGAGATTGCTGATTGATATTTTGATGCTCTAAAACAAGCGTTAACCCATGCATTGTTATTGCATCCACCCAATTACCACCATGATTATTTTTTATACTTAGAAGCCCTTGATTCGACCATCAGAATGGTTCTTGTTCAAGAGGATGAATCTCACAATGAGCATTTGGTCTATTATCTAAGTTGGAATCTAAACCCGGCTGAAATTAAATATTCACATGTGGAGACATTGGCATTGGCAGTAGTTCAAGATGTCCAATGACTTCGTCACTACATATTGTTACGTAAGACAATTGTGATATCTAATTGCAACCCGATGATGTATATTTTGACAAAACAATTACTCTGGGGAAAGTATTATAAATGGATTTTCATCCTACAAGAGTTTGATTTCAAATTAGAGAAATCTAAATCAAAGAAATCACTGGTATTTGTAGAACTCATGTGTGACTTTCCCAATGCTGAGACAGAAACTTTGGTAGAGAACGCCATCGCAGATGAATCTATATTTCGTATCAGTACGTTAGATCCATGGTGTGGAGATATCATCATATATCTTCAAACCCAAACCTTTCATCCAGAGATTTCACATTCAAATTGATGGAGAATCCAGTATCAATCCCAACAATACAATATTTTTGGGGACACACTTTATCGTCATGGTGCGGATTCTGTTTTTCTACGTTGTATAACTCACGAAGAGGCTGAAAGGGTTTTGAATGACTACCACTTTGGAGCGTGTGGTGGTCATATGTCTAGGTTTTCCATGACCCAAAAGATATTGCGCGCTGGTTATTTTTAGCCGTCATTGTTCAAAGATTGTATTATTGATGTCCGAAAATGCCACAAATGCCAAAATTTTGATCGAAAGATGTGCGCGCCAACATATCCTCTTCACCCAATCATTATTGTCAGTCCTTTTTCGAAATAGGGCATTGATTTCATTACATGTAACCCTCACTCGGCCGGGGGCATGGGTATATTATTCTCACTGTACATTACTTTACCAAATGGGTCGAGGCGATGCCTACATTTGCAGCAGATGGAAAAAATATAGCTACGTTCATATTTAATCATGTGATTTCTCGTTTCTGTGTACCCCAAGCTATTATCACAGACCATGGGAGTCATTTTCAAAATATAATGATGACCGAAATTTCCGATCAACTTCGCTTGTGCCATGATAACTCTACTCCATATTACCCGCAGGATAATGGTAAGGTTGAAGCTGTCAATAAGGTTATAACCACCATGATTAAATGAATTATCGGAACTCACAAATCGAATTGGCATACCATGCTTTTTTTGGCACTATGGGCATACCGAACCTCAACAAAAACTGCTAGAGGGTTCACTCCTTTTCAACTGGTCTATGGTTTAGAAGTTGTGTTACCAATTGAATGCGAAATTCCATCACTCCAATTAGCCATAGAGTTACTACCAGCTACCTCTGAAGGGGAAAAACACTTTTTGTACTTAGCACAATTAGATGAGACTCGGCACATCGCTGCATTAGCTACTGAAGCTCATAAGAAACGTGTGAAAGCTTAGTATGATAGAAGTGTTACCCCTTGTGTTTTTTCAGAAGGTGACCTAGTCTTAGTATATGATCAAGCTAACGATAAGCTAGGTGCTTGGAAATTGGAACTGATGTGGCATGTTCCCTACATTGTCAAGCAAGTGCTTGCTAAAGGGGCCTATAAATTGACTAATTATGATGGGGTCTCTTTAGATAAGCCCAGAAATGGTCTTTATCTTAAGAGATATTATGCTTGATTCTCATGTGAAGATCTCACTTGTATATTAGTTATTTTTTAGATAGTGTGCTTTAGATTAGATAAGTGTGGCTAGTTTAAGTTTTTTGTTACTACTATCACTGCTTATCTTGATTACTCTTGATATTGTAGATGTCGACCTCCCTTAAAACGTACATTGGTTTTGCTGATGGTGCCTGTCGTAGTACACAAAATATTTCTTCCGCGACCTGGGTCATCTATTCACCCACCGATGAGTTAGATTCTATGCATGGGGTAAGCCTTTGTCAAACAACGAACAATATTGCAGAATATAGCACAGTCATTGAGTTATTATCTGATGCCATTTCATTTGGTATTTGACGTTTGATCATTAGGTTGGATTCATAACTCATTATATTACATTTAAACATAGTATATGAAATTAAAAATCTAGTGTTATTGAGATTATTTTTGAAGGTTCGTCTCTTGGAACGACAGTTTGATTACATCGAATATCAACATATTTCAAGAAATTTAAACACATTGGCTGATGCATTGGCTAATCGTGCTCTAAATATACATTTGCAACATTAAAATAGTAAACCAAAACAACATTCGATACATGTTGAACAAGATACTCAGAGAAAGTAGTAATATCATAGATAGGTTTGTTTTCGAAAATATTACATCGTCTATGATCATAGGTTTAAAAAACTTATGATCTAATAGATACTGATACAAAAAAAAAAACATGTTAATCCACAATGATCATCCACTATCCATGATTATGATCATGGTAATAGACTATGGCACATGCCACCTTGCGCAGGAATCTCCTAAACTGTCTTGGAACACCTGTAACATGTCTCTGCAGCTGGAGAGGAATGTCATATGTACTTGTCTTAGGAATATCTATGGTTAACCTCTCTAGTTTGTGATCCATATTAGTTAGGATTTGTGCTACCTAATCTTGTGTTTGTGCTATAGGCTCTACTTGCCGCCTATCAAAGCCGCGGAGTGTAGCTAGTCGTCGTGGACCAACGTCTGCATTTAAATATTGTTATTAGTATTGGACGATAAAAAATAAATAAAAATTAGATTAAAAGCATCAAAATAGTTCACTTACCTGATTTGTCCCACTGTGCCCCTGGAGGCAAGGACATCTCAGGATCACCTTTGAAATCTATACCTACATAAGGGAAGTCTTCAATTGTGAAGACTTGGTTCCTTAGCCACATAAAGTACGATGGAGTGAACTAAATCACTGAACTGCCATTGCCACCATGGTGGGCCATTAATGCAAACCAATGTACCATCCGAGGTTCCCGAGGTTCCCCATGATATACTAGAATAAGATAAGGGGCGAGAAGCGGGATTCTCTCGAAAGCAAAAGAAATCAAAATGGCGCCATAACCAAAGTTTTTCAACTTTTCATTCTTTGCTCTGGTTAGTTGGCCTTTCATGTTGGCCAATACCCCTTCACACCAGTTGAATATGGTGCCTCTGAAAAACTCTACCATGGTCTGCATTTGAGATTTAGTGGCTACATGTGGATCCACACTTCCATACAGCCTGGTTACCGTGAATGCAATCAGTTTGAGATCTAATCACAAGATATTTTTTATGTCTATGCGATTATCCTTTGGATCTGCTTCATCAATCCAAAACTGTTGTTTGTAGCTAGAAATGGGTAGGCCACCCTATCTAGCCCCAAACAAGGATATGTGTTCTCCTCTTTCGGACAATCCAGTGAGGAAATAGATATCCTCGAGCTCGATTTCGAGTCGATGGTCACCAATGATAAAGCATTGATCTTGAACATCCTAGGTGTTTACTAACCATGTCCTCAGCTCTACCTGTGCTTTCATACCTTGGATTGCCTTGAACTTATATAAACCATAATTTTTTAGCACACACATTGTTGTGGGATAATTCATGGATTCATTGTTCATAGCCCCACGCTCACGTTCTCTCCACTCTAGCATGGTGAAATAGCTTGCAAATAAACACACTTGAAAGTTAAAAACCATTGGAGTGTAAAAATTTAATCATTTTTAAGAGAATTTGTAAATTTTAAAATGATCACAGCGTGGATAGTGCAAATGTTTGCACGAGCTCCACACAAAAACCATGATAGCTCGATAATTTTCCTTATGAAAAATTATCAGGGTCCGCAGGTAGCGCGCGTATAACCTTTGAACATAAATCCCTCCTAAAAAATGAAATTAAAGCGAAAAAAGAGAATTGAAATGGATATAAATGAATAGTAAGATGATGTGGATTACCTGGTTCTAACGAATCACAGAATGAATAGTCAGTTCTCCTAATATTAGCTCCGAAACGTTTTTTCCAAAAGCTCTCAATTCACTGCTCTGAGGATAAAAGGTGAAAATGATTTTGTTAAACTCATTTTTATAGTTTTTGAATGAATAAAATATTACATTTTATTTATTTTTCACTTTAAAAGGTTATTTTTCAATATTTTTACTTATGTGGAATAGGTATGTTTAATCTCTTGAGTTTTTGTGTAGAATACAGGTTTTTTGTGAAAAGAATTACTTTGATGCTGAGTATACTTTTATCATTTTTTTGGGCTCTTGAAAGTTATGAAAAAGAAAAACCCTGGAGTTCTCTTTTAAGCCCTTTTTGGACACTCTAAACATGAAAATATCGTCGAGTACTTGACTATTTGAAATCGTTAAAATAAATGAACAGTCGTCCCTTCATTATAAGTTTACCACTTTTTCGGACTGAAATGGACTATTTACGAAAAATGTATATGTTGACTAATCATGGTTGTTAGTATGAATATTTCGTCGTAAAAGATCACTTTAGCTACGCATAACAAATAGCCCTAAATTCGATTATGGCTGCAAAATATCTTTAAGACTGCTGCACAAATCCAGATCTAAGCACAAAAGACATTAAACAGATAAAATATAATATGGCTCCATGCATCCAATAGATAAGACAAGAACAATGTATTTAAAAGAATTTTATATTATATTTAAAGAATGGGGCACCTGAGAGGAAAACAAGAAAGGTGTTTTCCGGTTCTCCTCAATGGGATGGGTTCTTGAAAGTCCTCAGTGTTTCAGATCTAAAATTCCTCTCTCTTATTGGTGTGGAAAACCCAGACAAACAGAGAACTCAATGGGAGCTCACAAAGAAAAAATGGAAAATGGTGACCAAGAGTAGATCCAGAGTGATCTAATGCAATGGAGGTGACTAATGAATGGGGAAAACCCTTCTATTTATAACAAAATATTGGGGTGTTCTAGAACTCGGTGCATGAATAAAATATTATTAATCAAATTATAGAATCACCCTTCAGGAATATTTTATTATATTTTTTGGATGGAAAAGGTCTTTTGACTTGGGTAAATTTCTTTATTTATAAACAATAAATAAATAAATGATTTATTTATTATTTTAGGGAGATGGTGGGAATATAATTAAATAAATAATGATTTACTTAATTATTTAAAAATGATTTAGTCAAATTTAACTATGAATATTATTAAATAATGATTTGAATAACTTATTCCTAAGAAATAATTAAATAAATAATGATTTATTTAATTAATTTCCTTATTTTGGGTTAAATATGAAAAGGAAATATGGAAAAATGTTATTTTACATGGTGAAAGCAATTTTACTTAGGGTAAAATTGGTCTTACATGGTGTACTTGAGTTCATCTAATGATAATGGGTTAGATGACCAAAAAAATGGTGTAACAATGGTCAATGGAATTCTCTCTTATATTATTTTAACCTTTTTCAGGCTTGAGAGTCTAAATTTACAAAAAATTACAACCACGGAGTTTACTTATGTTTTTCTTATGACTCCCAAAAACTAAAAAACGTAGAGTTTCTCCTATACTCGACTCGTTAAAATTTAATAGTAAAGGTCCTGTCGATTACAAATAGGACCTAACCACTCCTTCTTAGGGTTTTAATTTAATACTAAGATGGACTCATTTGAAGTATGAGCTTACATAAACGAGCAAATGTTATACTCCTCAATATTTTCAAAAACAAAGAGGTACTTGCCAGTAATGATGGGGGAAAAAGAGAGAAAAGGAATCCAGTTGTCACCCTTCTTTTAAAAGAAGTATACCACTCTTGAATAAGACACTTTTTTCACACTTATACCTGGGTTGGGAATATCCTTTTTCTAACAGTCAATTAAACCACATTGAAAGCCTTCAGCCGGTTTCTGGGTGTTAGCTTTAGGTCAATTGTTACCAAACCATCTACAGTGTCGTTATGTGTTCAAGAGACGGTTCAAATAAACCATTCATTGCAAAATTTTGTCTCCATTTGCGTTGACCATCCCTAAGTCAGTCCTTGCAAATATCTCTTCAAAACATGATCTAATGGTTTCTTGTCATGGGCTTTCCCGTGAAGATTCACTTTCTATCGATGACAACTCACCATCTAGAAAGTTGATCTAGAATCCTATTAGTACCTTGGGATCTACATGCCCTAATCGCAAATTTCTCGCTTTAGATGACATGTTGCATCATTGACCTTCAATCCAATTATTCTATGAAGTGTTCTACTGCAAATCATTCATTCACACTTTGTGGATTATATTGAGTACATTGAGAGCCATTGTCATTATTGGTGGTTTCTCTCACACTTGTTAACAATTCACATCATTAACTGGTAATCAAGTGGTTTTTGTTAGGGCCCCATAATTTGTCAAATTGGCAAAACCAAATGTACAAGGGTAACATCAAACCAGTCTTTGGAGTCCTAGGACCTAGCCTTCCTGGACTCAAAGAGGGCTCTCTCTATAAATGTGTATAAGATGTGACTTGGTTGATTTTAGGGTTTTGATTTTACGCTAGTTATAGTGATAGGATTTGTTTTTTTGTTTGGTTGGTTGGAAAGGTTGTCAAGGAGAATAGGTAGAGTAAGAGAAAATCAATCCATTGGGCTATGGAGTCTACAAAGGTCTTGAAAAGTACAATAATAGGTCAAGGGTGTTTCATAGCAGAAGTTAACAAGGCCAAATGGATCTAATTAGGTTTAGTGAGTGTGAAATGAACATGAATTTATGAATGCAATAGGTTCAAAGGGAAATTAAGGATCCTTCAACATATTAGAAACAAGAAAATCTTTCAGGATGATAGCATAGCAAAACTGAAGAGCAATAAAGGATTCTTCAACTAGACTTTTGCTAAACATACCTCAAAACAATAGACAAGTAACCCTAGAGAGCAGTTAAGAATTATCTGAACATTACTTTCAAACAAAGAGATATTTTAACATAACATTTTAGTGAAACTAAAGAGCATTCAAGGATTCTTTAATTAAACTTCAAGGAAGAAAATATAGAGATAAAAGGATGCAGACAGAAGTAGGGTGCCAAGAAAGCATATCCTACTCTAAAATTTATATCCTGCGATCAAAGAACCCATGAACATAATGAAAAATGAAGTAAAAAAATAAAAGAGTGGAATAACATCACCATCTAACAGAGCTCATGAATCCTAGGAATGTGCTTGATCCATTGATGCTCAATCCAAAGTAATCACAACATACTAAAGCAAATTTATTCAAAAAACTCAAATTCTATATCATATTGAGCTTAGCAACCAACCAACATGTACAATGAGGCCTCCATGCAGTATTTAACTTGCAAAGGAGGGTCAAAACCCTAAGTCGGGTTTTAGAAACCGTTAATTACTCATAAATGTCATTTTTGTCCTATGAGACCATGCAAGGCCCAAGGCACAAATATCCTAATTCATTAAATGAAAAAATAACTCATCAAAATTTTTTTGCAAAAAACTGATTTTGAGGCTCTTCAATAACTTCCAAAATATCTCCAAGTGTGTTTTGTTGACATTTTTGCAAGGGCGTAAGACAAAGGTTCAAGGGCGCATCGCCAGCACTAGAAAAAATGCCTGTTTTGTAACCAAGATTTGGAGGCCTTCTAGGTGTCCAAATGAGCTCCATGATAGCTCATTGGAAAGCCTGTTCTCTATAGTTTCCAAATATACCTTTATGTTTCCATTTGGTTTCCATTGACCTGAAAAAAAACGAATTCTCCCAAGATGGCTCAGGGCACAGCGCCAGCTCTGAAAATAGGGCAGAAAGGTGATTTTTTGGGTGTTTTTGGTACTTTTGGAGGAACAGTTTTGCTCCAAATGAGCTGAAATATTTTATGAGTAATGTCCTCGGCAATATTAACATGAAAATGTAATCCATTTATCCATTTGGTGCCCCAAAAAAGAGCGCATCTCCAGTGGCACTGTGCCTTTAGCCCTTCAAAACAGTGAAAAACCAATATTTACAAAAAGATGCCAAAATTTGAATTTTCCTTGCTAATTATGTTTGGGATGCTTGTAGGGATGAATCAACAAGGATGTCAAGTTTTTCTTTGTCTTTAGCCTCCTTTAGAGATTGAATCTTTGCAAGGGATCTTTTGAGCTTGGCCCTTGCAATCTTGTTTCTTAAGGCATAGTGCCTTGCCATCCTCTTTTGGAGGTCAAGGTCTCTAGCCAAGGTTCCCGATCATAGTATATTTCCATAGCAAGAAACTCACTTGGAGTGAGCTGCTCTGCCAAGGCTGCCCCTTTCTCTCCCTCCTTGGCTAAATCTTTCTTCATGCTAATTCTTCTTTGCCTCCTCCTGGGAAGCTGTTCTTCCTCTTCCTCCATGTCATCATAAGTGCCCAAGAGTTCATCTATCTTTACCTTTGTTTTTGCAGCCTATTTCAGAGCTCTGATAGCTCTGATCTCATAAATGGCCTTCTATGGCTCCAAATACTTCTTTTCAACCTAAAAATAGTGAATCACATTCTTAGCCCTACCTAGATTATCTTGCAGATCTTTTATTTGGGTATCTTTGCTTTTGAGCAACATGCTTATGACCCTTTGCTCATTTTCATCATCACTGTCAACATGAATAATTTGAAATTCTTGTTCAGTCTCATGTTTGTCTTCTTCTTCTTCATCCATGACCTTTTCCTTACCTTTATTAAGTTGCTTGGTTGATGTAGAAGGCATGGCCCCTTGCCTCTTGAGGGCAGTAAGCACATGCCTATTTCCCCTTTGGTAGGTCAAAGGAAGAGGTTCAATGTTACTTATCTCAATGCCATATGTCTTATTTCCATCATTGCTATCATCTTTATTGTCATAATGCCTCTTATCATTACTGCTCTCATGGCTACCATCAGCACTGTTGATTTCTTCTTCATCACTATTTGCTTCACTTCCCTCACTGCTCTTATGACTGTCATCATCACTCTTCTCTACCTCATTTCTGTCCTAGCTAGTTGGCCCACTGCCATCATCAGTGCCAACATCATCACTGCCCTCTATTTCAATGCTCTTTGTCTCACTGACATCCTCCTTACTTTCCTCACTGTCATCTTTTTCACTGATATCCTCTTCTTTTCTTTCTTATTCATTTCTTTTTCCCTCACTGAGACTTGCCTCACTATTTTATTCAATTTTTGATGCAATAGTTCCATGAGATGATGGTGAGGGATTCTGAAATGGTGGTGAAGGAGGGTCATTATCCTTAGGTGAAGGAATGTGAGTAGATGGTGAGGTGGAAGAGTCATCATGAGGTGAGGGAATGTGAGTGGATGGTGTTGGATGTGTAGTGGGATGTGATGGTGAAGGAGGAATGGGAGGCTGAGAAGATTAAGGTACATCTTGCTGCTGTTGGCCTTGTGGATTGGTGAACACCTAATTGGCAATGAATGTCTCCCATGGGATGCCCTTCTACTGCAATTGATGCATAACAACCATTTTAATGAGTGAGTGGTGGAGGAGACTTTGCCTCTCCTGAGGGAAATATCTCTTCTGCACTATATAGGCCATTTTGTCAATGATTCTGTAAAGGTAATAGGGTATGTCCATAAGCAACCTAATATGATAGGAGTAAAGCCAGGAGAATATTCCCTCACATGTAAAATACTTCATAATGATCATCATCATAGCTGCATGCCTGTCAAGCAAGTGAGAGAAAGGAAAGATGGATTTATTGTGGTCTTTGTACCTAGTTTTTAAATATGGCTCATATTAGCTCATGTCTAGATTGGCTTGCTTGAACCATTTCTCACCCACACTTGGTATCCCAGTGGAATTGGCAATAACATCTGAAGACAACTCAAAGTTTATGCATGCAAGGTTAACTTGTTTTTCATGCAAGTTAATGGTGAAAATCCTGGTTAGCTAGGATGGTTTTGCACCTGCTGTACCTTCTCACAAAAATAAAAGCATCCTACATGTTTGAAACATTGAACAGTAAGGGAAGATGCCATTAGCTCCCTTGTGTTGAGGGGTTCAAATCTGTTGATATTTCCACCTTTGTGCTCATGCCTCCTTGGCATTTGGCCTTCTCCTTCACTACCACTTCCCCCTCTTTCTAACATTTTGACCACTTTGCCTTTGAAACCCTAGCACTGATGTGAAACTAATATGAAAAAGGGTAATGGAATGGCAGTCTATTTTTTGAATGAGATGAGTGAGTGTATGGGTATATTAGGCTGACTGAGAGGATAAATAACTTGATGACAACCCTAGTTGTGTAATTACCCTTTGTTTTAACTGATATTATTCATACGCAGATAGAGTGAGGTTCAGACAGTGTTTTCAAGGTTTGAAAATCAGGGTTTGACCTCAGGGTTTGGTTTTCTTGCAATTAAATCATCAAAAATGCTTGCAAATGGGTGTGTTTGATGGTACTTAACCTTAGCAATGCTTGTAATACCCTGGGCAGAGATTTGGAGGAATTTTGACTTGATCTGGATGGTCAACTTGCTTGGAGGGCCCTCCTGGCCAAGGGCACAATGCCTATACCAGGCACACAACGCTCACTCCAAGCATGCAATGCTCAGACCCAGGTGTGTAGCGCCTTAAGAAACTTGCTGTGGGTGAGTTGGGTAAGGGCGCAGTGCCTTCCCTAGTGTGCAACACGTTTTTCCAGGCATGCAATGCCTTTGTAAAGTGCACGGGGAGAAATTTCCAAACATGCAGCGCCGGTTTCCAGGGGTACATCACCAACCTAAGCGCGCAGCGCCACAACACTTAGTCGAATTTTGACTTGAAAACTCACAATTTCTTCTTCCTTTGAAATTTCTAATTCTTTTCAAGGGCACAATGATTTGTTTGAAGTGTTTATATGGGCTTTATAGGCAAATGAAAGTTTTATTTATCTTTATGAACGCACTTTCTAATGTTTTTTAAAGTCACTTTCTTTTTCACTGATATTCCTTGAATTTTTGCTTGTAGGTTGCTGGAGTTATGAAAAATTATTTTCCTTTCATCTTGGAGCCTTCACATGTTTATTTTGACCCCTTTTTGATGATTACATACAACAACTAGCTTCAAAATCCTCTGTGATTTCCATCATGAAACGCAACTTAACCTTCTTACCCTTTCTCACTGACCTTTTTACACGATTTGCATGTAGGTGACTAAAATGATGATTTTGACCTTTCTTATTGATACTCTTTACACCTTTTCTCTGCAGGTTTGCTTTGAGTAATAAAGTTGAATTTTCTTGGCTCATTGATGTCTTTTAACACTTTTACTTGGAAGGTGACATAAAATCATTTGAGGTGGCTCTTCCTTTTGCTCCTTGAGAGTTGATATGTTCATTTTGTCACCTTTGGGATTCAAACGCAAAGTAATAGCTTCACAACTTTCCTTTGCCTGCACCATGGGATTAAAACCATGATTTTTACCTTCTTTGGACACGTCTGATTTGCAGGTGCCTAAAAACATTAACTTAGCTTTCTCTTACTCCTTGGAGCATGATAAATTCACTTTTGAAAATCTTAGGATGCTTGCACAGTAGCAGTATCTCCAAAAACTTCTTTTGTCCCCAACCTGAAGCTTAAATCATCTTTAACTTGGAAGGTGACTAAAAACCTTGGATTTACCTTTCCCACTGATATTATTTACACCTTTTCTCTCTGAGGTAATGACACATTCACCTTGGAAAACTTTGGGATGATTGCACACAACAACACCTTCACAATCCTTCCTTTTCTGTCATCATGGAGTTCAACTCATCATTTCATCTTCTCTAGAAATTTTCCTAAAACCTTAGGTGTCTAGGGTGTTTTAAGACAGTCATCAATGTTGTCTTCTAAGTTCTCTATATCCCTTTCAAGTTCATTCATTTCTGTCCAGTTCACCTCACCTTTTTCCCTATTTCATTAATCTTTTTGACATACTTTCTTCATGTTTGATTTTGTGTGCCTCCTCCATGGCCATTCTGCAATTTATCACTGTTTGGCATTCTACTTGATCCATTAAGCTCAAAAAGCCTATTTTTCCTCAAGACCAAGTGGTTCTCTTTCTCCTGCTGTAAGTTATCTTCATTTAAGAGAAGACCACCTACCTTACCAACACCTTCTGCTGATGGAAACTTCAACACTCCTACAGAAGTGTCAAAATATTTTCATTTACCTCTTGCAGACTTTGAGCTAATAGGGTAATGCTTCTTTGGAAACTTTGAGGTCTTCCTTGAATAACCATGTTCTGACCTTATATTACATCTGAGCCAGCTTCTAGCAAAGGAAAAGTAGTGCTTGGAACACTAATGGTGACTTTAAAACTTGTGAAACCCTAATGACCTAGTGGGAGGGTCCTTTGACCATGATCTTTGACTGAAAATTGGCTTGGAGGCTTCAAGTTAAAAATAGAGTATTTGTCAAAATGCTGTATTGAAGATCCAAAATCCAATGTACTTGATTTATCTAAAGAGCCTACATAGATAGTTTTGAGACCATCAATGCTCGAGGAACTTGAAGATCATGGGAATGAGTTAGGCTATAGGTAACCCTAGATGTAAAGTGGAGCTATGGGAAAAGGAAAAATAGAGTAATGAGGTCATAGGTTTGAAAAAAAGATGGAGATGAGTGGCACAAGTCCATAAGGAGTATTTTAGGAGTGGCAAGGTGACCATGAAATGGCAAGGTTGATAGAATAGTGAAAATTTTCCTATAAGGATAATGAAGGTAGTGAGATTTCTAAAGCTCACAATGTTCAAAGAATGTTGTTTTTAGAAATATAGAACCAATCTATAGTCATATATAAATAATGAAAAATACTGATGACTAATAATGGCTCCACTTGGGGAGGGCAACTCCTTTTCGGGAGGTGTCAAGAACCTCAGAGTTCATATCTATGAGTTTTGAAGATCAATACCTTACTTGTACTTGGTAGATCCCTCTTCCTTCATTTTATGATGTTCTCTTGAAGCTATGATCTCAAAAATATAGAAAGACATGATTGCTTCAATATCAGTTCTACCTACCCATTATACTTTTGCCTAACATTTTTTCTTCTTCTGGGTGCACTTGGAAGCATACAAAATATCTACTTATACCCTTATCACTTCCAAGAGTTCAGATTAGGTTGATGAACTCTTTTATTCTCTACCTAGTCTACTTATTAGTCAAGATTAAGTTGTTTGGAAGATTTTATTCTCTAACCTACTAACATGAAATTTAAAACATGATCAAACCAAGTTTAAGCAATCTGATTTGTCATGGGCTATGGAATTTTGGACAAGTTGCACACATAATTTATTTTTGTACAAGTGAAAAATAGAAACTTGAGGGTTGTGATTCAGAATTGGTTATGCATCCCTCTCATTTTTCTTTGGTTCAGATTTAACTTTTGGGTACCAACATCTTTTCCTAATCTAATCTACTGACAAGCCAAGTTTACATGGTTTGGAAAATCTTCTTTCACTAACCTATCTACAAAAATTTAAAACATGTTCAATCATGATTAGGCTTGATGGCTGAACAAAACCTTATTTTCTTTAATAGTAGTGGAATTTAAGCTTGCACACTTTCAACAATACTCTTTTTTGGTATGGGGTTGTACCTATTCTTTTTTCCTGCACTCTTTTTCTTCTTTTCTCTATTTTTGTGTTTTGTTTTTCTGATTTCTTTCATCAAGAAATGTTACGTATAATGTTTTTCTGATTTCTTTCAAACTAGAAATTTCAACAAAAATAATGTTTGAGCATCCTGCCATTAATAGGACCTCCAAATAGCTCTGTTCCATCTAGTTCTTGTAGGAAGAAGGAATTGTTACCTCTAACTGAATGGATGATGTATGGATCTTTCAATATATTTTCAAATTTTCCATGCTTGCCTTTCTCCTCTCTCCTTGAATCCCACTTCAACACTTTGTCTCCAATCTGGAAATCATTAGCCTTGGTTCTTTTGTCAATGATATTCTTTATGTTCTCTTGCACTGCTTGTGTTCTGTTGTAAACTTCTTCCCTTGATTGCTGCAAGTGAATGGTTTGGTTCAGCCTCCTTTGCATATCATTTTCTTCTGATTGTACCTCCTGAAGAAGCTTCATAACTGGAACTCCCAAGGATGTTGGGAAAACTGCATCCATGCCATACACTAGCTGATAGGGAGAAATATTGATTGATTTCTTGGTTGCTAGTCTATCAGCCCATAGTGCATGCACTAGTTTGCTATGCCATGACTTTTTTTTCTCTTCCAGCAGCTTCTTGATGATATTCACCAAAATTTTGTTAGAGGACTCAGCCAAACCATTACCTTGAGGGTAATAAGATGTAGAGTGCCCTAGTGTGATGTGGTACTTGTAGAAAAAGTCCACCATTCTCTTGGACTTAAATGCAGTAGCATTATCAGTGATGATATTTCTTGGATAGAAAAAGCTAGACAAGATGTTGGTTTCAAGGAATTTGATGATTACTAAGTCAATGGCATACCTAGAGGGGATGGCTTCTATCCACTTGGTGAAATAGTCAGTTGCAGTGAGGATCCAATTGTGTTGGGCAGATGAGGTGGGGTGGATTTTTCCAATGAAATCTAAACCCCACGATTGAAAAGGAGTTTCAACACTGATAGGATGCAAAGGCAAAGGCAGTAGTTTTCTCTTTTCGTCAAATATTTGAAATTTATGGCAAGTTACTACTAGCTTGTGTATGTCAGGGAAAAGAGTGGGCCAATAGTAACCAACTATAAGGATTTTGTTGGCAGTGGTTTTCCAGTAGAGATTACCTCCAGACACTCCTTCATGAAACTCATGCATGATTCTATCTACATCATCTTCAAGAATACATTTAAGAAAAAACCAACATAATTTTTCCAATACAAAGCTCTATCTAGAATGCAGAAATTTAAAGCCTTTTGTTTCAAGAATATAACTTTTGTTTTGGACAAATCAGGAAGAGAATTTAGACTAACAAGCACATACAATATATCAGCATACCAGAGTGAGTTCAAAAATGCTTCTTCAATAGGCGGAGTCACCAGTTCCTCTTGTTCATCCAAGGAATGTATCATGTTTATGTCTAAGGCTTGAAATTTTGCTTCAGCCATCAGTTTGGCAAGTCCTTGTCCTTTGCTCAGTTTGGTGGGTCTAATTTATAGATCATATTCTAAGATGATAGCAACCCACTTACCCCTTTTACCATCAAGGTTCTGATTTAGAATGTCCTTAACAACTGTATGTGGAACAGAAGCAATGACATGGGAATGCAAAATATAAACTCTGAAATATTTCAATGCTTTGATCAAGGCAAAGGCCTGTTTCTCCATGATGTTATATTTCAGAGGTGCATCTCTCAATGCCTTGTTGAAGAAAGCTATGGGATGTTCTTTTGAAGTAATACTGCAGCAATAGTGTGTTCTGATACAAATGAGAAGATGTAGAATTCCTTGGTAAAGTCAAGGCTGATTAGAAATGGAGTTTGGGTGAGTGCTTGTTTTACTAGTTCAAAGGATTGTTTGGCTTCTGTGGTCCACTTGACTCCTATTTCTCTTTTCAGCATGTTTGTAATGTCTCTTAGGAGGTCGGCAAGGTTTGGTATGAACCTTATTAGGAAGTTGATCTTTCCAATGAAATATTGTAGCTATTTAATGTTCCTAGGGTGGTTGATTTGCAATATACCCTCAATCCTTTTTGGGTCTATCTTAATCCCTTCTTCAAATATGATGTGGCATAAGAGTTTTCCTTCTTGTATACCAAACACATTTTTCTTAGGATTTAGAGATAAACCATACTTCCTACACTTTTCAAAGACCTTTCTCAGATGAACTAGGTGTTCTTCATCAATTTTATAATAGACAATGATGTCATCAAGGTATATCACAATGAAGTAACCTATATATTCAGAAAGAGAAATGTCCATGGCTCTTTGAAAAGTGGCCACTGCATTCATTAACCCAAAAGGCATTTTGACATACATGAATGTGCCCCATAGTGTGGTGAAGGCAGTTTTGTGTTGATCACTTGGAAGTACTAGCACCTAATTATACCCTGAAAAACCATCAAGAAATGATATTATTTTAGAGCCTACCACCCTTTGCAATATATGATCCATCTTAGGTAAAGGGTATTTGTCCTTCAAGGAGGCTTTGTTTAAGTTTCTAAAGTCTATGCATAGCCTAATATCCCCTGTTTTCTTTCTTACCGACACAAGGTTTGAAACCCATTTTGAGTACTTGAGTGGGACTATGATTCCAGCATCATACATCTTCTTTATTTCTTTCTCAGCTAGAGGCACTAGGGTGGGATTAATTCTTCTCAATTTCTGCTTGAATGGCCTTTGTTTTTCTTTGAGAGGAATCTTATGTTGAATAATGTTTTTGTCATAGGACTTCAAGTCCTCATAACCCCATGCAAACACATCTTTAAATTCTTTGAGCAACTCAATATATTTCTGTTTTATGTGAGGTGGCAGAGTTTTGGTCAAATTTATCATTTTTTGTTCTTCTACACTTCCTATGTTGCATTCTTCTACATCACTCTCGGTGGATTCCATTTTAGGCTTCCTAGCAACATCATTGAAATAAAACAACTCTTCTAAGGGGGAAAGACCTCTTAGTAATGAGTTATATTTTCATTTCAATACCTATAGGTCTTTTTTATCTAAATTTTCAAACAATTCTGCCTCAAGAGGATGTTCTAGCATATTTATATCAGTAGTACAAGGCAACTCTGTTTTGTGTGTTTTTTCTTCAGTCAAACAATTCTCTTGATGGTTTAAGTCTAACTTTGATATTTCAAACTTGGTTTTGGGCTGCAAGAATTCTGCAATCTGTTTGTCATTTTCAAATACTTACCAATAATCTATGTTATCAGGGAGTGCTGGTCTACACTTGACCTTTACCGTGTATTGTTAATTGGCAGGAGGTACTTGGAAAGTGCTGGCAGCGAAGGCTAGTTCATTGGCAAGGCTGTTTTGAGCTCTTGGGATGGAGGTAAGTTCATATTTATCAAATGTCTTCAGGAGGTATAAGGAAACATTTATATATTCTCTTAGCCTAGGATTCTTGGCTGAATATTATCCTTTTTTTGTCTAATGATTAGCTCTAAATCTCCTAGAACAAAAATATTTTTAGCTCCTATGTTTTTCAGCAAGTGTAATTTTAGGAGAAGAGCCTCATACTCTGCCATGTTGTTTGTACATTGAAAATCTAGTTTATAGGAGTGACCTTCATTGGTGTTGTGTATCGAAACACCTTCCCCTGAACCAGATTTGCCACAAGAGCCATAAAATCTCATGTTCCAAAGTGTTTCAAGTTCAGATTCGCCATTATGTTGTTGTTCATGGATGCAAGGGCTTAGACTGTCATGTTCTTCATTTGGTGTTTGTTTTGACTGTTCTGAAAGGTCTTGTTCTTCCTCCTTTTCATTTACTTGTTAATTAATGTCACCTTCATTATACAAGATAAATGAGTCAATCTCTGAATGGATAGAGTAGAGAATGGTGTTGTTTGGCCTATCTTGGATTCTTACCATGTATTTCATGTGATATTCTAGGTACAATCTCCTTGTTTGGTTAAAGATCAGGATGGTAGCATATGTCATGTCCATTTGGAGGTTTCCTTGGAGTTTGGTTCCCCATGATCTAGATAAAATCATGCCATACTTTAGGGGAATGTCTGCCACTACAATATCCATGAATAGGCTCTTAGCTAGTATTTGTGCCAGATTGACACACAGATCTTTGATTAGACCCAAACATTTGACTCTACTTGAATCGAAAGAGTACAAGTCTTTGTAAGGTTTGGTTATTTCGAGGCCTAATCTTTCCATCACTACCTTTGGCATAAGATTTTGTGAAGCACCAGAGTCTAGCATAACATTATGTAGGATTTTGTCATGGATGTTTGAGCTAACATAGAATGGAGGGATATCTCCCTCTTGAAATTTTCCTTCCACCTCATATCCAAACAACAGTTCAGGCTTGTCATCAGTCAAGTTTAGAGTGTTGGTGTCATTTCCTATGTTCAAAGCCTTCAATACTTGATTCCTATACACATCTTGAGTTACCAGTTCAGTAAGGGGCATGGCTATTTTGATCTTGGAAATTTCACTTTCAATACTAAAGGGTGCTTGTGTTCTTCATGGGTTTAAATCAGTTTTATCAGCCATGGTCTTTTCTGCAATTTTAGTTTGCTGATTCTGATTTGGAACTTTAGTCAAAAGAGTTTTTTCAGGGCTACTAGTTGATGTAATAGGGTAGCTTGGGTCACCATTATGTTGGCTAGTTTTGTCTATGTTTTGATCATATTTCTTAGCCATGGTGTTTGTGCTTTCTGCTGTCTCCTTAGGAGTGTTTTCAGGGGTCTTCTTAACAAAAGTTTATAGATTGTTCTTTATAGGAGTGTCTTGGGTTTTCATATTTATGAGGTCATACTACCTATGAACCTCCATAATAGCGTTTTCAAACCCTAGTTTGTAGTCTTCAAAATCCTCATATGTCCTTTTATTTTGATTTGAGGAAAATGGACCTTGTTATTCTTCTTGGAGAAAAGTATCATCCTCATTATCAGAACCTATCATATTTACATGGTTCTCTTCCTGCTCTTCAGTCTCTCTTTCCTCTTCATATACATAATTTTCTTGGAAAGGAGTTCTGATTTGTTGGTCATTTTCTCTTTGTTTGATTTGAGGAGGGTCTCTTATGAATTTTTGGTTCCTATTTCTGTTTTGAGGATTTTCTTGGTTTTCCCTAGGAGGTGCTCTTTCATTTAAATTGATCCTCTCCATCATCCTTTCCATTGTCCTAACTAGGCTGTCAATTTTAGCATCAGATGTGGAGGCCATATTTTCCTCTTTGTATGTAACTTTCTTTTCTGTCCTCATCCCAGCCCTCTTCTCAATTAGATTGGCTTATACACTCACAACTCTCCTTTTCATGTCTTCTAAGGTTAGGGGATCTCTTTCTCTCAATTGGTAGGCCATGTCTGGATCAAAGCCCTCTGGAAATTTTACTAAGGCTAGGCCTTGTCGAGGTTTCATGTGAGGTGGGAGTGCATTGTATACACTATTGAACCTAGTGTAGTAGTCTTGGACACTTTCCCCAACATTTATCTTAAGGTTATTATACTCTGAGAGGATTTGAAGAGGATTTTTCTTAATCTCCTATTTTTTTATGAATGTCTGATAAAGGGAAGGTAGGTCATGGACGTTGTTAAGAGTTAAGTTTTTGAACCATTTCTTTGCTTCTCATCCTAGACTTTGGGCAAACATTCTGATTTTTATAGTTTCCTCTTCTATTTCTTGGTAGTCAAAAGTATCATTCATTTTGTCTACATGTTGTTGGGCAGTTGTAGAGTCAGCTCCAGTAAAGTGAGGGATTTTAGATTGATAGTCCTGGGGCATAGGTAGTAAAGGCTGTGGTAGCACCAGGGGGGCATACCATGCTGCCATGATGGGAGGTAATGGAATCCAAGGAGGATTTACAAGAGGAGAGTTTATGAGTGGAGGTGGAGGATGAAGTGGAGTGGTTTGCACAGTGGATGTATGAGTGGGTGTAGCAGATGTATTTGGACCAACAAGATGATTTTGAGTAGACTTGGAATGAAAGGAGCCAAAGTGTTGGAGAAGCTGAAAATCAGGAGGATTAGAGGGAGAGGCTTCTCTACTAGGACCATGTTGTATGCTGGTGGGCTCAAAGCTTGTATGGTCTATCCCACTTTGAGACTTAGTTCTGAATAGGTTTATTTGATGATATATGCCAAATTGGGTATATTGCAAGGCTGTGAGATGTTCAGGGACACAAATTTATCTATGAATTGGTCTAACAATAGTTGAGTCTTCAGTCCCAGAAGTTTTCCACAAGATTTTTTTTGGGTCATCAACTATGGTAGGAGGGTTTGGGTTAGGGTGAGATTTCGTGTTAATACTTTGTGAAGCCATATTTCAAACCCAAAGCACAGAGAGGCTGAAATTTTATGAATGTTTTTTGAAAATACATACCTCACTTTATCATTAGTGAACTCACACAGTGTGTGACTAGGATTTAAACTACTAGGACTGTGTTGAGCTTCAAATATGTTCTTCTCTTCCACCACATTAAACTTCATTTCCTTTGTCCATTATTAATTTCAAGCTTAAATGATCAATTAGATTAGTTAAAATTTCTTTGAGATTGTATATAATGTCTAACTTGCTATGTTTTCATGATTTCGTTGTTGTAGTACTTTTTGACTACACCTAAGTTCTGAGAATGCGAGACGATGCGTAGCTAGTTGCGATTCTGCGAGCGTCTTCATGTCTGTCGGGTTCGGTGTCCTTCAGGGAAAAAAACATATGGTCATATTCCACATAATTCCCTCATCAATTGTTTCTCCCCACGAAGTACGAGGTTACACTATCAAAGCGATTATGCACGAAGAAGAGAGGCAGTTTCCTATCAAAACACGGACTCTACAGATGTCCGCAGTAAAGCACAAGACTGTTAATAAGAGTTTTAATTTGATTAGGAATGGGAAAGACACTTATCCCTGTTTTTATCAAGAATTAGTTATGTAATTTCATTATAAGTATGACTCGGGAGACCGAGAAACTGTTGGTTAGATTTTGTTTTTGGCTGCTAGATCTGAGAAATCCGAAATACTCTGTTTTGAAGTAATTTCTCTTTTAATGCAAGAAGCATCACTTTATTGAAAGCGCTGAGTCAATATTGAAGTAGATATTGCGTGCTACTCCGGTGGTAGAGGGCCCCTGCTACTTGAGCAGCCTTGTTCATATGTTTAGATAAGTAACCGCATTCTTAGTTTAACCAATTTTCTGAACTTCATGTTTTTATATTCATTTGAATCGGATGCTACAGATTAGTCTTGTTCTCACAAATTCTTCCAAAAAACTACTAATATGGAATGAGGCATAACTGTAGTATTTTAGGAGTTATTTACATTTCTTTAAGCTTTATGTTTTCATGCTCAATCACATCATTTGTTACATCTAGTCTTGTTTTTTTAATCTCTTCCAAAATATCACTAATTCCGAATGACACATAGCTGTGGTGGTGTTTCAGAGCTTACCGCGTTTTGTTTAACTTTATATTTAACTTTTTATGCATGAAATGATACAGCTAGACTTGTTTCTACAAGCTATTCCAAAACATTACTCATATTGAACAAAGTAGGGCTGTAGTATTTCATAGAATTAGTTGCATTTTAACTCAGTCAATACTCCGGAGGTAGATGTCATTCTATTTTAATTCTGTCACTATATTCCAAGCTTGATAATGGTACTCTAGTTTAACCTTGTTCACTGTATTAGTATCATTCTAGTTCAGCTCCAATTCATTTCAAGTTAGATAATAGCACTCTAGTTTAGTCTTAGCTCATTGAATTAGCATTCTAGTTTAGTTGTTATCCATTGCATTTTAAATTTAGATACCACGGTCTTCATTATTTACAAAAACTTCTTTTGTTCCAATTCTAGTATTAGTTGTTAAATTTAGATACCACGGTCTTCATTATTTACAAAACTTCTTTTGTTCCAACTTCATATTAATACATCATCATCTGGACAGAAGCTAGTAATATCAGTTTAAGGCCTTGAGTATTTTTCAACCTCTTTATCATTTCACAAATAAGCCTTTTCTCAAAGACTATTCTAAAAAGAAATCTATAACTTTTGAATGAGGCCTAGTGGTGCTAAATTGAGTTGCAGAAAAGAATTAGAAGTTAGTTTAGAGTAGAAATCTTATCGTGTTACAAATGTTCTTTTCCAATTATGTTCCAATAAACCTTTAACCATGGATGAGATGTTGTAACATTTTAAGTTGATTGTTGACTTAGGAAAACCTCAATTTCACTAAAAACTTATCCTTTTCTCAAACTATTCCAACATATCTCTAAATGAATGAATTGGATAAGTTCATGATATGGGTTAATGAGTTCATGTTGTGCTCAACTTAGTGTTCCTAAATTGAGGTCATTAATAATCAACCAGGGTTAGTAAACTGCTGAAGTGTGGTGCACTGTATGTGCCTAGGTATCTGTTTCTCACTACGTTGTGTATAGTGTTTTTATGATGTTTTTGGTTTTATGGTTTTTATGTTGAAAAAGAGCTAAGAAGTTTACACTAAAACAGAGTGAAACTATTCTAAACCAGGTGTGCACTAGAGGACAGAAAATGCAAAACTTGATAAGGACTCATAGCAAAGAAACAAATTACAACATGAACTCATCATAAACTTATCCAATTCATTCATTTAGAGATATGTTGGAATAGTTTGAGAAAATGATAAGTTTTTAGTGCAATTGAGGTTTTCCTAAGTCAACAATCAACTTACAATGTTACAACATCTCATCCATGGTTAAAGGTTTATTGGAACATAATTGGAAAAGAAAATTTGTAACACAATAAGATTTCTACTCTAAACTAACTTCTAATTCTGTTCTACAACTCAATTTCGCACCACTAGGCCTCATTCAAAAGTTATAGATTTATTTTTAGAATAGTCTTTGAGAAAAGGCTTATTTATGAAATGGTAAAGAGGTTGCAAAATACTCAAGGCCTTAAACTGATATTACTAGCTTCTGTCTAGATGATGATGTATTAATATGAAGTTGGAACAAAAGAAGTTTTGTAAATAATGAAGACCGTGGTATCTAAATTTAACAACTAATACAATTTAAAATGCAATGGATAACAACTAAACTAGAATGCTAATTCAATGAGCTAAGACTAAACTAGAGTGCTATTATCTAACTTGAAATGAATTGGAGCTGAACTAGAATGATACTAATACAGTGAACAAGGTTAAACTAGGGTACCATTATCAAGCTTGGAATATAGTGACAGAATTAAACTAGAATGACATCTACCTCCGGAGTATTGACTGAGCTAAAATGCAACTAATTCTATGAAATACTACAGCCCTACTTTGTTCAATATGAGTAATGTTTTGGAATAGCTTGTAGAAACAAGTCTGGCTGTATCATTCCATGCATAAAACATAAAATATAAAGTTCAACAAAACGCAGTAAGCTCTGAAACACCACCACAGCTATGTCTCATCCGGAATTAGTGATATTTTGGAAGAGATTGATAAAAACAAGACTAGTTGTAACAACTGATGTGATTGAGCATGAAAACATAAAGCTTAAATAAATGTAACTAAATCCTAAAATACTATAGTTATGCCTCATTCCATATTAGTAGTCTTTTGGAAGAATTCATGAGAACAAGACTAATCTGTAGCATCCGATTCAAATGAATATAAAAACATGAAGTTCAGAAAATTGGCTAAACTAGGAATGCAGTTACTTATCTAAACATATGAACAAGGCTGCTCAGGTAGCAGGGGCCCTCTACCACCGGAGTAGCACGCAAAATATACTTCAATATTGGCTCAACGCGTTCAATAAAGTGATGCTTCTTTCATTAAAGGAGAAATAACGTCAAAACAGAGTGTTTCGGACTTCTAAGATCTAGCAACCAAAAACAAAATCTAACCAACAGTTTCTCGGTCTCCCGAGTCATATTTATAATGAAATTACATAACTACTTCTTGAGAAAAATAGGGATAAGTGTCTTTCCCATTTCTATTCAAATTAAAACTCTTATTAACAGTCTTGTGCTTTACTGCGGACATCTGTAGAGTCTGTGTTTTGATAGGAAACTGCCTCTCTTCTTCGTGCATAACCGCTTTAATACTTTAACTCAGACTTTGTGGGGAGCAACAAATGATGAGGGAATGATGTGGAATACGACCATATGTGTTTTTCCCTGAGATGACACCTGGAACCTGCGTAGACATGAAGACAGCTGCAGAATCGGCAACTAGCTACAGAATGTCTGCATTCTGTAGCTAGGTGTAGTCAAAAAGTACTACGACAACGAAATCATGAAAACATAGCAAGTTAGACATTAGATACAATCTCAAAGCAATTTTAACTAATATTATTGATCATTTAAGCCTGAAATTAATAATGGACAAAGGAAATGAAGTGGAATGTGGTGGCAGAGAAGAACATCTTTGAAGCTCAACATACCCCCACTGCTAGGTTCTTGCATGTCCTCATGCAACTATTCCATGAACTCTGAGACCTCTGCAAGGACATCCAACCCTCTTCTTCTGCTTTGCCTGGCAGTTAATGGGCTTCTGGGCTTCCTTATGACTAACTTGAATCTCAAATTTGTGAGTGCCCTGGTTAACTTTTTATTTGTCTTCTTCAATTTTTCACTGGCCTTGTACAAGTTTTGCATTTGTAGAGACAGAGTTGAATTCATATCAGTTTTCAGCTTAACCTACTCCCTTAGAATTTCATTCTCATTCTTGATATGCCTATTGAGTATTTCTAACTCATATTTATCTCTTCTTAGGATATCAATTGCAGATTTTGGTGGACTAGGAGTTCTGTCTCTACTTTCTGAAGCTCTCTTCTCTAGTGTCTCAACATAATTGTAAATTTCTTGCTGTGTTGGGTCTATTTCAGGAGCTTCTTCATCAAAATCCTCCTCATACTGATGCTCAGGTGTTTCTTCATCCTCAATGTTTATAATTCCAATTTTTCTAACCTCTGTTTTCTTTAGTATCCCTCTAAGTCTATGGCTCCGTCTTGGTTGAGATGGGCCTTCTCCTTTCTCTCTGGAAGATTTCCTTATTATCCTTTATTTCTTAAGCTGCTTCTTAATTTGGGCCAATTTTTCAGAAATCATTTCTTCACTATCCTCTTGTATTTTTTTACCAGTTTCAGTTTCAGTTTTGGAGGTTTTCCATCTTCTGCTTCTCTTTGTAGGTTTGTCTTCAGGTGGAGGTTCCTTGGGTTCTTCAAAGTGATTTCTCACTAAGAACTCATCCCAATTATCTCCCATTTTTCTCAAATGATATTCAATCAATATTTTGACTAAACCATGGTGGTATAAGGTTGTTTCCAAAAATTGAACTCTCTTTTGAACACTTGAGGCCATTTTCTTTAAACTATGAAGCAAGAAAAAGGGCAAGTTCATTTCTTCTTCTAGGAAATGCATTATTAACCGAATATGGTAAACATAGAAGGTACCAAATCTACCTTCACAAGTGATGAATTTTTGCAAAATAAGCAACATGTTTCTCCATTTGTTCTTTAGTGCTGAGCTAGGGATACCCTTTTTAAAAATGGAAACATCCATGTCTCGTTATGAAACTCCCTATTTTTGAACCACCTTTCTCCTTGTCTAGGTAGTTCTGTTGCCTCTGCAATGAAAGCCTCTGTAACAGTGAATTTAATGTCTCCTATTTCGACCTCGGCTACATTTAAGGACCTTGCAAATGTTTTAGTCACCTCTTTGTGAAAACCACTAAATTTCGCCAAAAATTGCAACCAACCTGCTTGCTGTAATATTTCTCTGATTTGTGGATAGCCCTCGAAGTACTTAGCTCCGACCTGTTCAGTCCTCACTATGAGACCCATAGTTTTTCTTTCCAACCTTCAAATTAATTCTCCTCTGTTCACAGTGGCAATGGCTGTTTTCTTCACAGATGCTTCCTCTGTTTTACAGACTGGAATGGTTAAGAGTTGGCTACGGGAAAGAATGATATGGAGTGGTTACGGAATGAGTATAATGAGGTGAGGATGATGTATATGAGTTGAAAGATATCACGGAAGAAAAGACCGCGGAGATATTTCGTAAGGAATTCGAAATCATCATTAAATTCTTTGGCCTAGTGACGTGACTAATCCAATCACCTTAGTACTTTAATCGTTAAGCTTTTAAATGATGATCAGATATAGGATTTGGAATGGCGGAATAGAAGGAATTTTATCCAAATTTTTTATGAGAGGTTTGTTAGGCATGATCAACACAATTAATTAAAACAACTTTTTGAATTATACATAACTTAACTATACTAAACTTTTTCATGATCTGGCATTATAATAATTTCATAAATTTTACCTTTGCCTTTCCTGTGATCTTTGTGATCTTCATATGCTTTGTTCTCCCCTGAAAATCATTAATTTTTGAGTCTTCATAACTCCCTTGATTTTTCTTGTTGTCATGGATATGCAGGATCATTTTGTTGTAGATCAAGTAATTAATGGACAATGCCTTCAAGATCTCTGGCTGCAGAATGTCTGTATGGCTGCAAAATGTCTGATTAGCTGCAGAATGTCTGACTGATTGCAGAATGTACCTATAGAAGACTTGAAAAATGAAATGGAATAGTTTGGGGCATGAATGGAATGTTGTATGGAATGAGTGAAAATGGATAATGAAATATGGTGTAATGGAATATGAATGAAGTGAATAATGGAGTGAAATGGATCACAACTTATGAAGTGGAGTGGAGTATGAAAAGTAGCCTGCAATTCATGATGTGTATTATTCAATTGCAGAAAAACATCAAACTTAAAAATTTAGGATGGAGATGAGGTGGACCATGGAGTGAAATGAATGAAGTGTAGATGAATGAATGAAATGGAGTGTGGATGAATGAAGTGAGATGGATCATAAGTGAAATGGATCTGCACTTATGATTTTGTAATAACTGCTTTCAAAAAGAACAGATTTGAAAAGATAGAGTGTCAGAAAGATTCTGATTTTCACTCCACCTTTTCTGTATAAACATGCCAATCAGTGATTGGTTTTCATGTCTATACTTTATTATTATTATTATTATTATTATTATTATTATTTCAATAAAGTGACTTCAGAAAATTTGATTAAGTTGATGAAGAAGAAAAATTCTTCTTCATTAACTTCACATCACTGTTTTCCTGGAATCTCTTGAAAAATTCTTCTCTTGAGAGTGGTTTGTGATACAGCTTCAATCTATGACCATTCACAAGAAAAGTGACCTCTTCTTCATCTATTGTCTTGATTTTTATTGCTCCATTGTCAAAATTTCTTATAATTTCATATGGCCCAAGCCAATGTGTTTGGAATTTACCTTGGAAATCCTTGAACTTTGAATCAAACAAGAGAGCCCAGTCACCTTCTTTGAACTTCTTTTCTTTGATGTACTTGTCATGCCAAAAAAAATTTTGTCACTATATTCCAAGCTTGATAATGGTACTCTAGTTTAACCTTGTTCACTGTATTAGTATCATTCTAGTTCAGCTCCAATTCATTTCAAGTTAGATACTAGCACTCTAGTTTAGTCTTAGCTCACTGAATTAGCATTCTAGTTTAGTTGTTATCCATTGCATTTTAAATTGTATTAGTTGTTAAATTTAGATACCACGGTCTTCATTATTTACAAAACTTCTTTTGTTCCAACTTCATATTAATACATCATCATCTGGACAGAAGCTATTAATATCAGTTTAAGGCCTTGAGTATTTTGCAACCTCTTTACCATTTCACAAATAAGCCTTTTCTCAAAGACTATTCTAAAAATAAATCTATAAATTTTGAATGAGGCCTAGTGGTGCTAAATTGAGTTGCAGAATAGAATTAGAAGTTAGTTTAGAGTAGAAATCTTATTGTGTTACAAATGTTCTTTTCCAATTATGTTCCAATAAACCTTTAACCATGGATGAGATGTTGTAACATTGTAAGTTGATTGTTGACTTAGGAAAACCTCAATTATACTAAAAACTTATCATTTTCTCAAACTATTCCAACATATCTCTAAATGATATAATTGGATAAGTTTATGATGAGTTCATGTTGTAATTTGTTTCTTTGCTATGAGTCCTTATCAAATTTTGCATTTTCTGTCCTCTAGTGCACACCTAGTTTAGAATAGTTTCACTATGTTTTAGTGTAAAATTCTTAGCTCTTTTTCAACATAAAAACCATAAAACCAAAAACATCATAAAAACACTAAACACAACGTAGTGAGAAACATATACCTAGGCACATACAGTGCACCACACTTTAGCATTTTACTAACCCTGGTTGATAATTAATGACCTCAATTTAAGAACACTATGTTGAGCACAACATTTTGGTGCCGTTGCCGGGGAAGTGTAACTAGGTAGCCTTGTTTCTTAACTTCCAAAAAAAAAAAAAAAACAATGATATGTGTAGAGAAAGAGACTCAAGGGGTAGATTTATAAGAGGCAGAAGCTCAATTTCTAGAATACCACTTGTTTCACCTAGACCAAGAGCCAGCACACCTCCAACTCAAATCCACATTCCATCCTTTACTGATCCTAGACTTCCAGAAGACTTAAGATCAGATATTCCATTAGAAAGACCTTCCACTTCATCCACTGAACCTGTCTTAGAAGAAGTTTCAAGGACCCCTGCTAGAGACACAAACTTTTCTACTTCCACAGAGGAATCAACTATGGCAGAAGAAGGGGGAGGAGGGGTCTTTAATGGATAACACACACTATTTGGAGGGGGTAGAGGTAGAGGTAGAGGAGAAGGAGGTAGAGGTGCAGAAGGAGAAGGAGGTAGAGGAAGAGGTAGAAGAGAAATGGGAAGCTCTTTTGGGTTTCCTATAGTAGATGAAGAAACCAATACAACCATGAAAAAAATTTCACCCTCTGTCCTTCCAAAATTCTATGGACTTAAAACTGAAGATCCTGAAACCTTCCTATTTGAATTTGAAGTCCTATGTAGAACTTATGACTACTTACAAGATGCTCAAAAACTTAAACTATTTCCTTCAACATTGAAAGGAGCAACATTGAAGTGGTTTATGAGTTTGATCAATAGTTCTATTAGGACATGGGAAGACATGAAACAAGAATTTCTAGAGAGGTATTTGGATTATTGTATGCCAGTCATTCATAAGGAGGAAGTGTTTAAGATGCTACAAAAAGAAGATGAAAACTTGGAAGATTTGTTGGAGAGATTTCATTACAACATCAAAAGAGAAAAAATGGAAAACTTAGACCAAGACACCTTAAAAGCTCTCTTGTTGAAAACAATTAGGGATGAATGCTTATATATCCTTAACATGATGGGAAAAGGGGATATATATCAGCTTACATTACCTGAAATAGCTGAATTATGTATCAATCTTTCAAGAGGGAAATCTAAAACTGTAAAAGGACCAAGAGACCCTGCTCTTGCAAGTGCAAGTAAGTCTGCTTCTGGGATAGTAAGTAGGGAAGAAATAGGACATATGCTTGATGAGTTCAAATATGACATTTTAGGGAGTCTTAGTGAACAAATAGACACCCTTAAGTTACAAAACAAGCAAAAATCTGAATCTGATGCCTTAGCAATATTTTGTCCCAGATGTAGAAAGAAGCATACCTTGAGAGAGTGTCCTTTGGATACAAAATTTGTAGAGACTTGTGTCATTTGTTCAGAAAAACATGAGACCAAGAGTTGTCCTTCACTTCTTGGTCTTAAAGTTGTCTTTCAAGAAGATACTCCTACAAGTTCCACATAATCTCTCAATTTTGTCTCTAGAAGGCCTTGGTAAGGACCTCAAACACAAGGATTTCATGATCAGATGTATAATCAACCTCCACCAAATTGGAATTCTTGGCAGAAACCTTGGCCCCAATTTCAAAATCAATCTCAAGCTTGGGCACAAGGAGCACAAAATACCTATGGAAGATACTCTCAGTACTATCAATATCCACCATCCTATCCACCATACCCACATTTTCCTCCTCAACAAAATCCTCAACAGAATCCTCAACCAAATCCTCAAAATCTACAACATCAAAATCAACCACTTCCATTACCATTTCCTCAGAAAACAAATCAGTTGCCTGCCCAACCCATACCAAACCCCAACAATAAAAATCCTCAGAACACCTACATGATAGAAGGCCAACAGTTTCCAACTTATTTGATTACTCCTCTAGACCTTAGTGATGTTCAACTTAGGTCTGGAAGAATACTTGAAAAGAGGAAACCTTCTATGATCATACAAGAACAAGATAACTCTGAGGAAGATTCTCTATGGGAAAATAAAAGTCTTGAAGAAGACACATCTTTTCGGGACCCAAATATTGAAAAATCAACACAAAAAGAAACAATAATTTCAACTCCTTTATTAGAGCAACCATCAACATCCACTTCTACACCTCCCTTTCCAGAAAGATTAGAAATTGATAGAGGTGTAGAAAAAAAAATTATGGTTCCTAATTATGATTTCCTAGATGAGCTGAGAAATGTTTGTATTAAGATCCCATTATTGCAAGCTATCAAGGAAATTCCAATCTTAGCAAAAACAATAAAGGAGTTGAGCATGAAGAAAACAAGAAAAAGAATAAGAGAGACAAAGAAAATTCAACTGGCAGGAAAAATAGCAGATATTATGATGGGTAAGATTGCTATTCCAAAGTATCTAGACCTAGGAAATCCAGTTGTCAAAATTCACATCAATGGAATTGAGATCCAAAACACACTCATTGATTTAGGAGCAGCAATCAATATCATGAGTAGAAAAATCATGGATAAACTGAAACTTACTAATCTTATTTTTACACCCACATTATTACAATTAGCAGACAGATCTATGATTAAACCTGATGGGGTAATAGAAGACATTCCAGTGTCCCTAGATTCTTGGGATTATCTTGTGGATTTTATGATCCTAACTCCTAAGAATAATCTAGGAGGACATCCTATTATATTAGGAAGACCTTGGTTAGCTACAGCTGATGCTTTCATTAGTTGTAGATCCGGTGATATGTATATCTCTGATGGTAGTTCAACCAAGAAATTTACCTTGTATCCTCCAGCAAAAACAATTACAGAGTTAGATGATACTCAATGGATAGAGGATGAAGAAGACTTACAACCTCTCTTCACAATTTCAGAAATTAGTGAAGATAGTCAAATTTTGAATACCTTGGAAAACTTTGAATCCTCTTCGGAATATAAACATGAAAAATTTCAAGATGAATCCAACATTGAGTTTTTGTCATCAAGGAAGATGTCTTTCTATTCCATGGATAAATTTGGCAGCTCTACAATTGAGATATTTCTAGGCAAAACTTTAAACATAAACAAGAACCTAGAGAAATCTCAACAAGAAGAGCTAGTCAAGATATTACAGAGACATTCTTCTGCATATGCATGGGAGTACACTGATATGAAAGAGATAAGCCCCAAGACTTGCACCCATCACATCTACATAGAGGAAAATTGTAAACCAACCAGACAACCTCAGAGAAGGATGAATCCAAATCTTAGGGAGACTTTTAAAGAAGAATTGCAGAAATTATTGAATGTCAACTTTATCTATCCTATTTTAGATAGTCAGTGGGTTTCTCCTTTGGTGATTGTGCCAAAGAAAAATGGTAAATGGAGGGTATGTATTGACTATCGGGAATTAAACAAAGCTACTCTTAAAGATCATTTTCCCTTACCTTTCATAGATCAGGTGTTAGACACATTGGCTGGTAAAAAGTACTTCTCATTTTTAGATGGGTTTAGTGGTTATAATCAAATCCAAGTAGCACTGGAAGATCAATACAAAACCACATTTACCTGTCCTTGGGGTACCTATGCTTACCGAGTATTTCCATTTGGACTATGCAATGCACCTGCAACATCTCAAAGGGCAGTACTAGGAATTTTTTTAGATCTAATACATGATTGTGTAGAGGTATATATGGATGATTTCACAGTTTATGGAAATACATTTGAAGAAGCCTTAGAAAACTTGGAAAAAGTCTTAAAGAGATGTAAAGAAGCAAATCTTTCACTAAGTCATGAAAAATGTTTTATGATGTTTACTGAAGGAATTGTTTTAGGACATCACATTTCAGGGGATGGGATTAGAGTTGATGAGTCAAAAGTTGAAGTCATCTCTAACTTATCTATTCCAAGTTGTCAAAAATATGTAAGGATTTTTCTAGGATTTACAGGATATTATCGAAGGTTTATAGAAAACTTCACTAAGATAGCATCTCCACTCTTCAAGTTACTTACCAAGGACTGTGAATTCAAATGGAATCATGATTTCCAGTTAGCCTTTGAGATCCTGAAAACAAAAATTTCTGAAGCACCTATTTTAAGGGGACCTAACTGGAAGTTACCTTTTCATATTTCAACAGATGCCTCAGATACAGCTCTAGGAGCAGTATTGGGACAAAAAGACCCGATTCCTTATGCCATCTACTATACCAATAAAAATTTGACTCCTTCAGAGTTAAACTATACTGTAACTGAAAAAGAGTTTTTAGCTGTTGTTCATGCCATAAAAAAATTCAGACACTATATAACAGGCTATGAAACTTTTGTTCACACAGATCATTCTGCAATTAGATATCTAATGAATAAATCAATTACTAATGGCAGAGTCATAAGATGGTTATTTCTTTTACAAGAATTCAACATTACCATTATAGATAGGCCTGGAAAACAAAACACAGTATTTGATTTCCTATCTAGAATCCAAAACATCCAAGACAACACCCCAGTTGAAGATCAATTTCCTGATGAATATCTTTTTGCAATTTCTACTCAAACTCCTTGGTTTGCTGACATTGCTAATTATTTAGTTTCAGGGAAATTTCCTTCAATAATGAATGCAAGAGACAAAAGAAAAATCATTTATGACAGTGCAAAATATTCATGGGTTGCTAATGAGTTGTACAAGACAGGTCTAGATTTTATCATTAGGAGATGTGTTCGGGAAGATGAGATGCCTGAGATTCTCAAGGCATGTCATGATGAACCTTGTGGCAGACACTTTGCTGATAAAAGGACAACCTATAAGATCATTAATTTAGGATATTATTGGCCATCCCTTTTTAAATATGCTAAAGAGTATGTCAAAAGGTGTGACAGTTTCCAAAGGGTAGGGAAACCTTCTCCTTCAGGTGAGATTCCAATGCAGCCTCAGGTACACATTGAACATTTTGAAAAATGGGCTTTGGATTTTGTAGGACCGATTAATCCTCCATCAAGACAAAAGAAATATATATTAGTTTGCACTGATTATGTTACCAAATGGGTAGAGGCCAAGCCATTACTTTCTGCTACTGAAGCATCTGTAGTTAATTTTCTTTTTGAGGATATTTTACTCGTATTGGTGTCCCAAGGGAAATTGTTACAGATCAAGGAGCTCAATTTACATCAAGGCTAGTGGAACAAATGATGGAGAGGTACAAAATTAGACACAGAAAATCTACTCCCTATCATCCACAAGAAAATGGTCAAGTGGAATCTACTAATAAGGTCATTGAAGGGATCCTAACAAAGACTGTTCATTTACATAGAAGAGACTGGGCAGATAGACTTCCTGAAGCCTTGTGGGCCTATAGAACTACATGGAGAAGCACAACAAGCCATACTCCTTATGAACTTGTTTATGGAAAGCAAGTTTTATTTCCCATAGAGTTCCAGATTCAAACTTTCAAAATGGCAGTTCAGCTAGGACTTGATCTATCAGAGGCACAAAAGCATAGATTGGAGCAGATTAATGAATTGGGTGAGATCAAACAAGATGCACTTCAGAAAACAAGTATATTCCAACAACAAAGGACTAGATGGCATGAAAATTACATCAAAGAAAAGAAGTTCAAAGAAGGTGACTGGGCTCTCTTGTTTGATTCAAAGTTCAAGGATTTCCAAGGTAAATTCCAAACACATTGGCTTGGGCCATATGAAATTATAATATTTTTTGACAATGGAGCAATAAAAATCAGGACAATAGATGAAGAAGAGGTCACTTTTCTTGTGAATGGTCATAGATTGAAGCTATATCACAAACCACTCTCAAGAGAAGAATTTGTCAAGAGATTCCAGGAAAATAGTGATGTGAAGTTAATGAAGAAGAATTTTTCTTCTTCATCAACTTAATCAAATTTTCTGAAGTCACTCTATTGAAAAAATAAAATAAAATAATAATAATAATAATAATAATAATAAATTATAAACATGAAAACCAATCACTGATTGGCATGTTTATACAGAAAAGGTGGAGTGAAAATCAGAATCTTTCTGACACTCTAGCTTTTCAAATCTGTTCTTTTTGCAAGCAGTTATTACAAAATCATAAGTGCAAATCCATTTCAGTTATGATCCATCTCACTTCATTCATCCACACTCCATTTCATTCATTCATCTACACTTCATTCATTTCACTCCATGGTCCACCTCATCTCCATCCTAAATTTTTAAGTTTGATGTTTTTCTGCAATTGAATAATACACATCATGAATTGCAGGCTATTTTTCATACTCCACTCCACTTCATAAGTTGTGATCCATTTCACTCCATTATTCACTTCATTCATATTCCATTACACCATATTTCATTACCCATTTTCACTCATTCCATACAACATTCCATTCATGCCCCAAAATATTCCATTTAATGTTTCAAGTCTTCTACAGGTACATTCTACAATCAGTCAGACATTCTGCAGCTAATCAGACATTCTGCAGCCATACAGACATTCTGCAGCTAGAGATCCTGAAGGCACTATCCAGTAATTACTTGATCTGCAACAAAATGATCTTGCATATCCATGACAACAAGAAAAATCAAGGGAGTTATGAAGACTCAAAAATTTATGATTTTCAGGGGAGAACAAAGCATATGAAGATCACAAAGATCAAAGGAAAGGCAAAGGTAAAAGTTATGAAATTATTATAATGAAAGATCATGAAAAATTTTAGTATAGTTAAGTTATGTATAATTCAAAAAGTTGTTTTAATTAATTGTGTTGATCATGCCTAACAAACCTCTCATAATAACTTTGGATAAAATTCCTTCTATTCCGCCATTCCAAATCCCATATCTGATCATCATTTAAAAGATTAACGGTTAAAGTACTAAGGTGATTGGATTAGTCACGTCACTAGGCCAAAGCATTTAATGATGATTTTTAATTCCTTACGAAATATCTCCGCGGTATTTTCTTCCGTGATATCTTTCAACTCATATACATCATCCTCACCTCATTATACTCATTCCGTAACCAATCCATATCATTCTTTCCCGTAGCCAACTCTTAACCATTCCGGTCTGTAAAGCAGAGGAAGCATCTGTGAAGCAAACAGCCATTGCCACTATGAACAGAGGAGCATTAATTTGAAGGTTGGAAAGAAAAACTATGGGTCTCATAGTGAGGACTGAACCGGTTGGAACTAAGTACTTGGAGGGCTATCCACAAATCAGAGAAATGTTACAGCAAGCAGGTTGGTTGAAATTTTTGGAGAAATTTAGTGGTTTTCATAAAGAGGTGACTAAAACATTTGCAAGGTCCTTCAATGGAGCCGAGGTCGAAATAGGAGACATTAAATTCACTGTTACAGAGGATTTCATTGCAGAGGAAACAAAACTACCTAGACAAGGATAAAGGTGGTTCAAAAATAGGGAGTTTCATAACGAGACATGGAAGCAAATACTCAAGTCACCAGGTATGGATGTTTCCATTTTTAAAAAGGGTATCCCTAGCTCAGCACTAAAGAACAAATGGAGAAACATGTTGCTTATTTTGCAAAAATTCATCACTTGTGAAGGTAGATTTGGTACCTTCTATGTTTACCATATTGGGTTAATAATGCATTTCCTAGAAGAAGAAATCAACTTGCCCTTTTTCTTGCTTCATAGTTTAAAGAAAACGGCCTCAAGTGTTCAAAAGAGAGTTCAATTTTTGGAAACAACCTTATACCACCATGGTTTAGTCAAAATCTTGATTGAATATCATTTGAGAAAAATGGGAGATAATTGGGATGACTTCTTAGTGAGAAATCACTTTGAAGAACCCAAGGAACCTCCACCTGAAGACAAACCTACGAAGAGAAGCAGAAGATGGAAAACCTCCAAAACTGAAACTGAAACTGGTAAAACAATACAAGAGGATAGTGAAAAAATGATTTCTGAAAAATTGGCCCAAATTAAGAAGCAGCTTAAAAAAGAGAGGATAATAAGGAAATCTGCCAGAGAGAAAGGAGAAGGGCCATCTCAACCAAGACGAAGCGACAGACTTAGAGGGATACTAAAGAAAAAATAGGTTAGACAAACTGGAATTATAAAAATTGAGGATGAAGAAACACCTGAACATCAGTATGAGGAGGATTTTCATGAAGAAGCTCCTGAAATAGACCCAGCACAGCAGGAAATTTACAATTATGTTGAGACACTAGAGAAGAGAGCTTCAGAAAATAGAGACAGAACTCCTAGTCCACCAAAATCTGCAATTGATATCCTAAGAAGAGTTAAATATGAGTTAGAAATACTCAATAGGCATATCAAGAATGAGAATGAAATTCTAAGGGAGCAGGTTAAGCTGAAAACTGATATGAATTCAACTCTGTCTCTACAAATGCAAAACTTGTACAAGGCCAGTGAAAAATTGAAGAAGAAAAATAAAAATTTAACCAGGGCACTCACAAATTTGAGATTCAAGTTAGTCATAAGGAAGCCCAGAAGGCCATTAACTGCCAGGCAAAGCAGAAGAAGAGGGTTGGATGTCCTTGCAGAGGTCTCAGAGTTCATGGAATAGTTACATGAGGACATGCAAGAACCTAGCAGTGGGGGTATGTTGAGCTTCAAAGATGTTCTTCTCTTCCACCACATTCCACTTCATTTCCTTTGTCCATTATTAATTTCAGGCTTAAATGATCAATAATATTAGTTAAAATTTCTTTGAGATTGTATATAATGTCTAACTTGCTATGTTTTCATGATTTTGTTGTTGTAGTACTTTTTGACTACACCTAGCTACAGAATGCAAACATTCTGTAGCTAGTTGTCGATTCTGCAGCTGTCTTCATGTATACGCAGATTCCAGGTGTCAACCCAGGGAAAAACACATATGGTCGTATTCCACATCATTCCCTCATCAATTTTTTCTCCCCACGAAGTCTGAGTTAAAATATCAAAGCGGTTATGCACGAAGAAGAGAGGCAGTTTCCTATCAAAACATGGACTCTACAGATGTCCGCAGTAAACCCAAAGACTGTTAATAAGAGTTTTAATTTGATTAGGAATGGGAAAGACACTTATCCTTGTTTTTCTCAAGAAGTAGTTATGTAGTTTCATTATAAGTATGACTCGGGAGACCGAGAAACTGTTGGTTAGATTTTGTTTTTGGCTGGTAGATCTGAGAAATCCGAAATACTCTGTTTTGAAGTAATTTCTCTTTTAATGCAAGAAGCATCACTTTATTGAAAGCGCTGAGTCAATATTGAAGTAGATATTGCGTGCTACTCCGGTGGTAGAGGGCCCCTGCTACCTGAGAAGCCTTGTTCATATGTTTAGATAAGTAACTGCATTCTTAGTTTAACCAATTTTCTGAACTTCATGTTTTTATATTCATTTGAATCGGATGCTACAGATTAGTCTTGTTCTCACAAATTCTTCCAAAAAACTACTAATATGGAATGAGGCATAACTGTAGTATTTTAGGAGTTATTTACATTTCTTTAAGTTTTATGTTTTCATGCTCAATCACATCAGTTGTTACAGCTAGTCATTTTTTTTTAATCTCTTCCAAAATATCACTAATTCCAGATGAGACATAGCTGTGGTGGTGTTTCAGATTTTACCGCGTTTTGTTGAACTTTATATTTTACGTTTTATGCATGAAATGATACAGCCAGACTTGTTTCTACAAGCTATTCCAAAACATTACTCATATTGAACAAAGTAGGGCTGTAGTATTTCATAGAATTAGTTGCATTTTAGCTCAGTCAATACTCCGGAGGTAGATGTCATTCTACTTTAATTCTGTCACTATATTCCAAGCTTGATAATGGTACTCTAGTTTAACCTTGTTCACTGTATTAGTATCATTCTAGTTCAGCTCCAATTCATTTCAAGTTAGATAATAGCACTCTAGTTTAGTCTTAGCTCACTGAATTAGCATCCTAGTTTAGTTGTTATCCATTGCATTTTAAATTGTATTAGTTGTTAAATTTAGATACCATGGTCTTCATTATTTACAAAACTTATTTTGTTCCAACTTCATATTAATACATCATCATCTGGACATAAGCTAGTAATATCAGTTTAAGGCCTTGATTATTTTGAAACCTCTTTACCATTTCATAAATAAGCCTTTTCTCAAATTCTATTCTAAAAAGAAATCTATAACTTTTGAATGAGGCCTAGTGGTGCTAAATTGAGTTGCAGAACAGAATTAGAAGTTAGTTTAGAGTAGAAATCTTATTTTGTTACAAATTTTCTTTTCCAATTATGTTCCATTAAACCTTTAACCATGGATGAGATGTTGTAACATTGTAAGTTGATTGTTGACTTAGGAAAACCTCAATTGCACTAAAAACTTATCCTTTTCTCAAACTATTCCAACATATCTCTAAATGAATGAATTGGATAAGTTTATGATGAGTTCATGTTGTAATTTTTTTCTTTTCTATGAGTCCTTATCAAGTTTTGCATTTTCTGTCCTCTAGTGCACACCTAGTTTAGAATAGTTTCACTCTGTTTTAGTGTAAACTTCTTAGCTCTTTTTCAACATAAAAACCATAAAACCAAAAACATCATAAAAACACTAAACACAACATAGTGAGAAATAGATACCTAGGCACATACAGTGCACCACACTTCAGCATTTTACTAACCCTGGTTGATAATTAATGACCTAAATTTAGGAACACTAAGTTGAGTACAACATGAACTCATTAACCCATATCATGAACTTATCCAATTCATTCATTTAGAGATATGTTGGATAGGAAAGCCTATCCTGTCTAGTTTCCAAAGCTACCATTAGTTTTCCATTTGACGTCCATTTTCCTGCCCCAAACCGCATTCTCCCAAGACTACGCAGGACGAAGTGCCAATTCTAAAAATAGGGCAGAAAGGTAAATTTTTGGGTGTTTTTGGCACTTTTGGAGGACCATTTTTACTCCAAATGAGCTGAATTGTTTTTTAGTGATGTCCTTGGAAATATGAACATTAAAATGTAAGCCATTCCTCCATTGGGTGCCCCAAAAAAGAGTGCAGAGCTAGTGGCGCTATGCCTTTGGCCCTTCAAAATAGTCAAAAACCAAAATTTACAAAAAGATGCGAAAATTTGAATTTGACTTGCTAATTATGTTTGGGATGCCTGTAGGGATGCATCAGCAAGTATGTCAAGGTTTTCTTTGTCTTTAGCCTCCTTTAGGGATTGAATCTTTGCAAGGGCTCTTTTGAGGTTGGCCCTTGCAATCTTGTTTCTTAAGGCATAGTGTCATGCCATCTTCTTTTGGAGGTCGAGGTTCCTCTTGGTCTTCTCCAAGAGACCCTCTAAGTGTATGTTTTCCCTCTCTAGCCAAGGTTCTTGATCTTAGTCTATTTCCATGGCAAGCAACTCACTTGGAGTGAGCTGCTCTTCCAAGGCTACCTCTTTCTCTCTCTCCTAGGATAAAGCTTTCTTCAAGCCAGTTGTTCTTGGCCTCCTCAAAGGAAGTTGTTCTTCCTCTTCCTCCATGTCATCATAAGTGACCAAGAATTAATCTAGCTTTAACTTATTTTTTGCAGCCTCTTTCTGTGCTCTAATAGCTCTGATCTCTTAGATGGCCTTTTGTGCCTCCATCTACTTGTTTTCAACCTCAAAATAGTGAATCACATCCTTAGCCTTACCTAGATTGGCTTGCAGATCTTTGATTTGGGCATCTTTGCTTCTGAGCAACATGCTTTTGATCCTTTTCTCATTTTCATCATCACTGTCAACATGAATAAGTTGAAATTCTTGTTCAATCTCATGTTTTTCTTCTTCTTCTTCATCCATGACATTTTCCTTACCTTTATCAAGCTGCTTGGTTGATGTAGAAGGCATGGCCCCTTGCCTCTTGAGGGCAGAAAACACATGCCTATTTCCCCTTTAGTAGGTCAAAGGAAGAGGTTCAATGTTACTTATATCAATTTCATATGTCTTATTTCTGTCATTTTTGTCATCTTTACTGTCATCATGTCTTTTATCATCACTTCTCTCATGGCTACCATCATCACTGCTAATTTCTTCTTCATCACTATTTTCTTCACTGCCCTCACTGCTCTTATGACTGTCATCATCACTCTTCTCTGCCTCATTTCTTTCTTGGTTGCTTGGCCCACTACAATAATTAGTGCCAACATCATCATTTCCCTCTATTTCAATGCTCTCTGTCTCATTGACATCCTCCTTACTGTCCTCACTGTCATATTTTTCATTGATATCATCTTCTTTGCTTTCTTCCTCATTTCTCTTTCTGTTACTGACACTTGTCGCATTGTTTTCTTCACTTTTTGATGCACTAGTGCCATGAGATGATGGTGAGGGATTGTGAAATGGCAGTGAATGAGGGTCTTTATCCTTAGGTGAAGGAATGTGAGAAGATGGTGAGGTGGAAGAGTCATCAAGAGGTGAGGGAATGTGAGTGGATGGTGTTGGATGTGTAGTGGGATGTGATGGTGAAGGAGGAATGGGAGGCTGAGAAGATGAAGGTACATCTTGCTACTATTGGCCTCATGGATTGGTGAACACCTCATTGGCAATGAACGTCTTGTAGAAATTTGCTAAATAATGAAGATTCAAGCACTGAGATTATCCCGATCATACACAAATTCCATTTGCTACATAACACATAATCTCTTCTACAAATTAATCATCACATGCGGAAATAAAACAAGCGACAGAACATCAATTCACACACATAGAATGCAGCATGTATGGGCAAAGCTTATAGCTGAAAACCACCAGCTATATGTATCATATAATGGATGAGAAACATGTAACTTTACACAATAAAATACTCCTCACAAGTACTCAGTACTGTCTCCAAAAGCTACACACAAAACTAGCTCAGTTTGAACCGATCACGGGTTCAAAACTCCTCCACTAGCTGTCTGCCTCTACTGTGCAATCCAAAAGGAGATAATAGGCTGAACCAATTCGAATTCATCTTTCTTGAATAGCGCAATCATCATTGGCATACTCATCCCACTGATTGTGCAAATCTCATGCACAACTAATGTACAAATGCTGTCGATCTCACCCTTTCATCTACCTCTTTCACTGATCTCCACTGAACTGTCCATGCACTGAGTTAACTGATGTGTTATTTAGTTGAATAATGAGTTAATATCAGTGAATTAAATAATATTTAATTCACCCAACTCATCTCTAGTGTAATCACCAGTTAAAATAATCACAACTAGTTCAACTAGTTAACCCGAACACAACTCCACCAAACTCTGCCACATGAGTTCTAACTGAAGTCAACCATGCAATAGCTCAACTAACCCATAGGAAATTCGAATTTCCTTCCTCGCCACTATATGATGTGCCATATCCGTAGCTCGAACCGAAGTGTTTCAAGAGGATAAACTCAAGTTTATAGTCCAAATATTATTAAGTGGTTAATAATATTTGATCGTTCTATTTTTAGCCCTATAGCTTCTAAAAATAGACCCGCCCATATGTCTAAAAATAGAGGTCCTTATATTTTTACCAATCACCAATCATCCAAGAATAGCATATCGAAACTCCTAGATTCATGCTCCATATGTCTAAAAATAGACATAGTCTAAAAATAGACTTTTCGACAAAAATCACATGTGTGGTCCCCACCTAGTTTAGGTGATCAATCTCCAACTAGGATCAGGAAAGATGTTTCAGGAGGCCTCCTTCACTATTTCTTGTTGCCATTTTAAACACTCCCTCTCAACAAGAAAGGACTGTCTTTGCATGTGACATGCAACTCCATGCATTCGCCCTGCAACCTTCACAAGCGCCATGCAACTCCATGCATCTGCTCTGCAACTCCTCTGAAACTGAATAGGCTCCAAAAAACTCAATCAGTCTGATGCATCTATCATCAAAGTCTTCGACTTTTTCTGGTACCAACTGCACATGTCATCAGGAACCATTGTGCTTTTGAACTCTTGCACCCATGCACTCTGCACTTGTTTTCAACTCTGATCCGCGCTCCAGTATCCGACACTGTCACTTTGATCTGCCTGCATCAATCCAACTGATCTTGCTACTGCTGTGCTGTGGGCACCTCGTAGCCAGGTTCAACTCATGAGATCCACACCATGTCATGAATCCTGCCCAGAAATCTCCTCTTGGGATTAATCATGCATGTCGCCCCACCTCTCACCTGGTGGTATAGCTGCATGCACTCCCTCTACCCATCTGGCATGAAATTTCTCTGCATGAGTGGTTGCTCCCACTCCATGATCCTCATATTGTGCCTGCTCCACATCCCGAGGTTCATTCTTACCTGCATGCAAATCTTGATCCCTCTCAAGCTTCAATTGCATGGCTTTCTCACACTTCCCAATAGTAGGAAGCTCCGTAGAAATCCCATCTACTTCAAATCTATAAAGATTCTTCTGCATCTCCAGTTGTGGCTGCTCCACAACCTTCTGAGACTGCTTCTCACGCTGCATGTTGAGAGCATCCCTCTCAACCACCAAGTCACTAACCTTTTCTTTGCTCCTCAAAGCTTTTCATGCATCTTGTACCTCAGTGCATGTAGATTCTTGGCTCGTGCACATTGCAATTGTCCCGCCGTCACAAAATTTTCTAACAAAAGAGCTGATTTTAAATCGACAATATCTCTCTCATCCGAGCTCCGATTCAACCGATTTTTTTTTCAATTTGGGTATTTTTTGGCAAGGAATCCAAATATGCTATTTTTTTTTGAAAATATTTTACCAAAAATTTCAGATATTCTCTGAAAACTCGCGCACCCAAAAATTCCTCCTCTCATTCCATGTAGAAAATCTATAACACAGCTCCGATACCATGTAGAAATTTGCTGAATAATGAAGATTCAAGCACTGAGATTATCTCGATCATACACAAATTCCATTTTCTGCATAACACATAATATCTTCTACAAATTAATCATCACATGCGGAAATAAAACAAGCGACAGAACATTAATTCACACACATAGAACGCATCATGTATGGGGAAAGCTTATAGCTGAAAACCCCCAGATATATGTATCATATAATGGATGAGAAACATGTAACTTTACACAATAAAATACTCCTCACAAGTACTCATTACTGTCTCCAAAAGCTACACACAAAACTAGCTCAGTTTGAACCGATCACGGGTTCAAAACTCCTCCACTAGCTGCCTGCCTCTACTGCGGAATCCAAAAGGAGAGAATGGGTTGAAACAATTCGAATTCCTCTTTCTTGAACAGCGCAATCATCATTGGCATACTCATCCCACTGATTTTGCAAATCTCATGCACAACTAATGTACAACTGCTGTCGATCTCACCCTTTCATCTACCTCTTTCCCTGATCTCCACTGAACTTTCCATGCACTGAGTTAACTGATGTGTTCTTTAGTTGAATAATGAGTTAATATCAGTGAATTAAATAATATTTAATTCACCCAACTCATCTCTAGTGTAATCGCCAGTTAAACTGATCACAACTAGTTCAACTAGTTAACCCGAACACAACTCCACCAACTGTCTCATCAACTCCACCAAACTCTGCCACATGAGTTCTAATTGAAGTCAACCATGCAATAGCTCAACTAACCCATAGGAAATTCGAATTTCCTTCTGCCAGCTGCATGTCCCACATCTGTAGCTCGAACTGAAGTGCTCCAAGAGGATAAACTGAAGTTTATAGTCCAAATATTATTAAGGGTAAATAATATTTGACTGTTCTATTTTTAGCCCGGCAGTCTAAAAATAGACTCCGCCCATATGTCTAAAAATAGAGGTCCATATATGTTTATCAACTCGACCAATAATCCAAGAATAGCATACTGCAACTCCTAGACCATGCTGCATATGTCTAAAAATAGACATAGTCTAAAAATAGACTTTTCGACAAAAATCACATGTGTGGTCCCCACCTAGTTTAGGTGATCAATCTCCAACTAGGATCAGGAAAGATGTTTCAGGATGCCTCCTTCACTATTTCTTGTTGCAATATTCAACACGTCTCCCATGGAATGCCCTTCTGCTACAACTGATGCATAACAACCATTTTAATGAGTGAGTGTTGGAAGAGACTTTGCATCTGCTGAGGGAAATCTCTCTTCTACACTATATAGGCCATTTTTTTAATGCATAGGTAAAGGTAATAGAGTATATGCAACATCCTCACCCTATTAAAGTGCATAAGAAACCTAATATGATAGGAGTAAAGCTGGGGGAACCTTCCCTCACATGTAAAATACTTCATAATGATCCTCATCATAGGTGCATACCTATCAGGCAAGCGAGAGAAAGGAAAGATGGATTTATTGTGGTCTTTGTACCTAGGTTTTAAATATGGCTCATAGTATCTCATGTCTATATTGGCTTGCTTGAACCATTTCTCACCCACACTTGGTATCCCAATGGCATTGGTAATATCATCTTAAGACAACTCAAAGTTTACCCCTACAAGGTTAACTTGTTTTTCATGCAAGTTAATGGTGAAAATCCTGGTTGTCTCAGTGTGGTTTTTCACCTGCTATACCTTCTCACTAAAATCAAAGCATCCTACATGCTTGAAACATTTAAAAGTAAAGGGAGATGCCATTAGCTCCCTTGTGTTGAGGGGTTCAAATCTGTAGATCTCTCCACCTTTTTGCTCATGCCTCCTTGGCATTTGGCGTTCTCCTTCAGCACCACTTCCCTCTCTTTCTGACATTTTGACCACTTTGCCTTTGAAATGATAGCACTGATGTGAAACTGATATGAAAAAGGGTAATGGAATGGAAATCTGCTTTTCGAATGAGATGAGTGAGTGTATAGGTATATTAGGCTGAATGAGAGGCTAAATAACTTGATGACAACCTAATATGTGCAATTACCCTTTGTTTTAACTCATATTCTTCATAGGCAGATGGAGTGAGGTTTAGACAATGTTTGCAAGGTTTGTAAATCAGGGTTTGACCTTAGGGTTTGATTTTCTTGCAGTTAAATCATAAAAAATGCTTGCAAATGGGTGTGTTTGATGGTACTTTTCCTTAGCAATGCTTGTAATATGCTGTGCAGATATTTGGAGGCATTTTGAATTGATTTGGATGGTCAAATTGCTTGGAGGGCCCTCCTGGCCAAGGGCACAACGTCTATGCTAGGCACGCAGCGCTTAGACCCAGGCGTACAACGCCTTAAGAAACTTGTTGTAGGTGAGTCAGGCAAGGGCACAATGCCTTCCCCAGCATGCAACGCTCCATTCTAGGCAAGAAACATATTTGTAAAATGCACGGGGAGAAATTTTCAAACATGTGGCACCGATTTCTAGGGTCGTAGCACCAACCTGAGCGCGTATTGACTTGAAAACTCACAGTTTCTTCTCCCTTTGAAATTTCTATTTTTTTTCAAGGGCACAATGATTTCTTTGAAGTGTTTAGATGGGATCTATAGGCAAATGAAACTTTGATTTATCTTTATGAACCCACTTTCTAATTTTTTTTAAAGTCACTTTCTTTTTCACTGATATTCCTTGACTTTTTTCTTGTAGGTTGCTAGAGTTATGAAATTTTCTTTTCCCTTGATCTTGGAGCCTTGACATGTTTATTTTGACCCCTTTTCAATTATTACATACAACATCCAGCTTCAAAATCCTCTTTTATTTCCATCATGAGATAGCGATGAAGTAACGATTTGTATTTTATACTTTTTCAGACTCGGTAAAAACAAGAAAAAGTCATTATTGGACTCATCTTTCAGCTCTTTTCTAACTCTCTAAAACTGAAAATATTTCCTAGACTCTTATCATTTTGAACTCGTTAAATGGCTGTGAAACGATATCTACCCAATATACATTTACCCCTTTTTTTGGGCTGGGATAGATTATTTACAAAAAAGGAATACCTTAGCCTATTGCGACTAAGAATTTCTCTCGGATATTGTTTTGTACCTTTTTGGATCCAAGGGACTATTTACATAAAGGGACATGATGGAGTTTTATTTTCTGTTTCTTTTCAAACTCTTTAAATGTGAAAATATGTTGAGTTCTTCCTTTTTCAGACTCATTAAACCCTGATGACATTGGACATCATCACCATGATGTTCACTGAGTTCCTCCTTCCTAGGGCTCATAAAATGTACTAGGATGGATTTTTCCGAAGGAAAAACTTACAGTACAAGCATATACTATCGCCTTCAAGATTTTTTTTCAAAAAGTATTGGGGTACTCGCTAGAAATGGTGGGGGAAAATGGAAACAGTTTTTAGTTTTGTTGGAAGTATGTCGCTCTTGAACATGACACTCTTCTGCATTCGTGTCAGGTTGCGGACATCTCATTTCGTCATTTTTTCCTCCGTGGGTTTCTGTAATATGTTTTGACCTCTTATCTGATTTTTTCCACGTCATCATGACCTCAGATCCATTGATGTCAAATACTGCCAAACCCAGAGTCGTGTCGCTGATATGTTCAAGAGAAGTTTGCCTTTGCAGTTTTGAACCTCCCTCTGATTCTCTGTTGGTTCTAATTCATTATCATCATCTTCCTCTATCTCGTGTTAACGGTGTGGGAAACATTATGGCCCTCCTTCGACCAATTCACTTCCTGTCGACTTCAGCTATTTATCTAGGAAGTTGATCTAGAGACTCCCTTCCGATACCTTGGAGCTTGCATGCCTCAATGGAAAGTTCTTCGTGTTCTATTAGCCACCCATAAATTCTATTATATCAAGTGGTGGCTAAATGATTTTGGATAGCCTTCAAGAAACAATTTCATTGCTAAAAATTGTTGATGCTTAAAGTCTTTTAATAAAATCCTATCCTTTGGGTAATCGTCACTGCTTTTCCTCTTTTTAACTCAGAAGTTCTGTTGTCATTACATGAAGAAAAACTGCTGCAATTACCATTTTCATTTCCCCCTTCTTCCAAAAGCTAACCTCATTTTAACCCCTTCCTCTCCCATGAAAAACCCTCATTTAGTTTCTCCCCTGCCCCCTTCATCAAAATCCATTTGATAAGGTTTTAAGACCTTTCCTTTGCCTTATCGAAACCCTCAAAATCCTTTAAAATCCCTTGAAAATCCATAAAAATTCATTTCTCATGTATGGTAGACTTAAGCCCCTTTGGGCTAAGTCTTTAAACCCTTACCCTTCATGCGCCCTGGTGCTGAGACCGAGCGCCAGCCCTCCAAGTGCTTATTGCATCACCTAATTCCGATTAGCCCTTCCTTCTAAACCCCCGGTCATATGTTTTCCCATATAACCCATGGCCCCACAGCCGGGCGCCTAACCATATTTTATATATATCCCGCCCCTGAAAATATTGAAACCTTTTGTTATTTTGAAACTTTGGGCGTTTTATTATTTTCTAAGGTTTTCTGCTGGTTTGAAGTTCAAAGCACTCTCCATCGTTGATCTGATCTACAGATCGATGGCACGAAATCCATCACCCCGACGGTCTCCGCTAACCACTCACCGTTGCAAAACTACGCGGTATTCATCGCACCGCTTTTGAGCGCGCGGCGGTATTTTTCATTTTGCAGCGATTCCATACACTGCTTGATGCGTGGCCTAAGCACTGTTCACAAAAATTCCATCCATTGCACGTTAAAGATCGGACGTGGACCTGGCGGGATATTGACGTCCACCATCCGATCTTAGGCCGCTCATCGGACGGTGATGACTCACCGAATAAGCCCGACGGTTAACCAGGATATGACGCAATCACTAGAGCATCTCCTCCATCGATTTGATCTGCAAATCGATGACCCAAAATTCATCGCCCTAATTCCTCCGCTTTGACTTATCGCCTCCGCTCCCGGCCGTCGATCTCTGCGCGATCGACGGCTCCGATTCAAATTCCTTTTCGCTCTCCTCTGACCTCCTCTAAATCTATCTCGACCGTTGGATAATGCCATCCAATGGCCATACTTCCTCCACATGCCTTCTAAAGCAGTAAACCTACAGATGCATGGATTTTATAATATTTGTTCATTTTTTGCAGGGTTTAATGGTTTTTTTCGCTATGTCTGAAGAAATTTCAGAAGAAAAGGGTGAGGATCCTCCAGCCTCTGATCCATCAAATAAAATCATCCGCAGATTTCAAATTCATGTTTCATCAGTGATTCATGAGGCATTGATTCCATATCACCCCTGCGCATCCCTGCACACCAGCAAAAAACACAGTAACTCAAGCACAGTCAGAAAAGTATCAGTGCCAAAGACAAAATATACCAGGACAGAAAATTGAAGACAGATCTATAGGGATTACGGCTAAAAATGGATTATCATAAGCCTAAAACATGGTTTAAATAATATCGTGAGTTTTTATATTAGACAGAAATCATATGCTGCCACAACAGAGGCTAATTAAATTCCCAGCCACCGCAGAGCCACCTGTAGCCTCAAAGAAATAAAAAAAGGGTCGAAGTTATTACCAAACCAGGTGGTATTTTTCATCAATACAGCTGAACAGTTATTTCAACCAAAGGAACTTATGGTCAGCTGTCAGCAGAAGTTATTACAAGGATAGCAAGGAGCCTTGAAATCAACAAATTCTTTCCAGCAAACCTAATAGTTAATATAAATGATTTTATACAGAGGACACCTATGTAAGTTGCTTCATTGAGCCCCCAAAGGCCAAGAAGCCATTTAAGTCTGTATTAATTATTTTTAGAGATATTTTATTAGAGTCCACCTCCTCTTTCTTCTATAAATACTACTGCAGAAGAAGAGTTGGTGTTGGTTGATCACAAGTTGTAATATTGGAACTCTCTGAAATAATACATAGTCTGTTGAAGTTGGAGAAGAAATTGAAGTCTTGGATGATGTTGTTGCATACTTGTTACTGAGAAGGCTCTATCATTGGATCCATGAGCTTGGATGTTGGTGAAGTATTCTGAACTGTTTAATGTTTTTCCCTGTTTTCATTATGTTCCATAATTTGCTGCCGCTTAAAAACTGTTACTGAAGTCTCCCTTCGAAGTATCGTGTTTACAGTAAGTCAAGGAGGTATGTTCTGATATTTCCCTTTGTCCTTGCTTAAACAATGGTCTTAAAGGTATTTATAGTTGTGATCATAGATGTGTTAGGTGTTCCCTCTTCTATGACTGCAATTATCAGTGAATCTTTTATGTTTTCTAAGTCATTTGAAATAAAATCTTTGAGGAAATAGGGTGTTCCCCGAATCTTAGATTTCATTTTAAAATTTGTTTTGAAATCATTATTTGCTTAAAGGTGTGATTTGTAGAATTTATGGTTCGCCCTGTCTACCAAATATCTCTTTATTGTTCAAATTGTGCTTTCAAATTCCCTTTGTTTGAGAATTAAATTTCTCTTTCCAAATCATTGATGTCCATCTCATTCCAAAACCAAAGGATCCTGCGACCAAGTTAGATTTTCCCTCTGATATCCCATATCCATTAATGAGTGTGTCATGACCTCTTCTTGATTCCATTGCCCAATGAACTAGATTTTTCTCCACTCTATATATATTTCCTAGACCTTTCATGTTCTGCTGTATCAATTCAACTAAACAAACAAACAAACACCTGGACTTAATAACTAGTCTAAAACCAATACTCAAAGCACACAAGATAAACCTTTGCAAACAAACATTTGAGAGATCCCTCTCTGAGAACAGGAGGACTAGATCTTGGAAATCTAAAGATTGGTTCTGATGTTTCCTTGTCTTTTGATCTACCAAACTATCAAAACACGGGACACCAACATAATGGCGATCACGGTGGGACCTTCTGAGTTAGTGACAATATAAGTACCCCTTAGGACTCCAAGAATCCCTTATTTTCAAAGACTATACGGTGATTATCAGCCACCTCATCACCACCAACATAATGGTGATCACGGTGGGACCTACTGAGAATACAGTGGTTTGAAAACACTTCTTAAAACTCTTTAGGCCCTTAGAATTGATAAATAACACCCTCTGGACTTATCCCACCTCTCACTCCAACATAATGGTGATCACGGTGGGACCTTGAGTAAAATCTTCAAAACAAAACACTCACTGTCTAGTATAACATAAGTAACCTCCCTCCAGCACCACCAAGCAATGATAATCATGATAGGACCTTTTGAATCAGAGAAAAACTAAGTGACCCTTAGGATTCTCATAAAGCCTTATCAAACCTTGAAGGATTCAGTTACTAAGCCATAAGAGTGAACTCTGTATGTATTGACACCCTAGCTAAGTGTTAAGTCAGATTTAGGATACTATCATAACCTATAAGACTAGAATAACTTAGAAAAACCCAAAAGAAATATCAGTTTGGCTTCACAATAAGCATGGTGGTGGAACCATCCAATATCTTACCTTCATAAAAGCTAAAAAGTTTCCACCTGGCGACTCCACTAGCCCCAATAGGCCTATTACTCATCTAGGTTCCCAGATCTCTTTAGGACTGTGTTAACCAGCCTTGAAGAAGTTTAGAAGCCTAGTCCCTTGCTAGATAAGACATTGTGAGAGGTAAAATTCTGAAAAACAATCCCTAAAACCTTAACCTCTCTCATTTTGGAAAAAACACTCTGGCTTCACATAGGATTAACACTAGATCCCATCCAGACCCAAATCCTCCTTTAAAAGTTGAAAATCCAGAAAGAATTATGTGGCAGACTTCTAAATCTGGAAAATCAGCTTCTAATAGGAGCCTCTTAAGAAAAAACTCCCTCCCCAAAAACCTTGTTGTCTTAGAGGATTCACTCTTTGATTTACATCATACATAGAACATCTTTAGAACTAGATCTCAAGGTGATTTAAACAAGACTGACCTTAACTTTTCAGATTTGCAACAGAGCTTTAGTAGGGAAGCCTCACCTTCCACTCCTCATAATTCCCAGCTTCTTCATCACTTTAGCCTTCTCCATAACAAATCTACTCAAAATCAGTTTGCTAGCCCAAGTATTTCTTCCACTCCAATTCATACTACCACTGTGCAAAACAATCCTGTTCATCCCACTTTCACTACTGTAAATCCACCTCTTGTAAATTCACCCTTATTTCCAGCCATGGCAACATGGTATGCCCCATTAGTGTTACAACAACCTCTACTTCCCTTACCCAATGATTACCAATCCAAAATACCTCACTTCACTGGAAAAGAGTCTACAACAGCCCAACATCATGTAGATAGGATGGAAGATGCATTTGATTACATGGAGATAGAAGAAGAAACTGTGAATATGAGGATCTTCGCCCAAAGTTTAGGAGGAGATGTAAAGAAATGGTTTAAGAGCTTACATCCTAACAACATAAATGATCTCCCTACCTTGCATCAAACATTTATCAAAAAATGGGAACTCAAAAGGAACCCTCTCCAAATACTAGCAGAGTATAGAAACCTCAAGAGAAATAAAGGGGAGAGTGTCCATGATTACTCCACTAGGTTGAATAGTGTTTACAATGCTCTCCCACCTCACATGAAACCTCCTCAAGGCATGGCCTTGGTAAGGTATCCCGAAGGCCTTGATGCTGAAATCACTTATGAGTTAAGGGGGAGAGATTACTTAACCTTAGAAGACATGCAGAAAGGATCTTTGAGTGTAGAAGCAAACATAATCGAGAAGAGAAATAGGTTGAGACTAGAGAAGAGGGTAACTTATAATAATGACCTACTACCCTCAACCTCAGCTTCTGACACAAAAATTGACAACCTAGTAAAGGTGATGGAGAGGATGCTTGAAAAGTTCGATTTGAATGAGAGACTGCCACCAAGAGAACCTCAAAATAACCAAAACAGAAATAGAAATCAGAATTATAAAAGAGAAAACAATCAAGACAAGCAAAAGGAAATCCACCAACAGATTAGACCCCCCTTCCAACAGAACTATGTAGATCAATATGAGGAAGATAGGGAGTTGGAAAGGTTGGAAGAATCTCATGTAAACTTGATTGGATCAGACAATGGGGATGATGTTTTCCTCACTGAGGAAGAACAAGGTTTCTTCTCTTATGATCAAAATACAAACACCTATGAAGATTCTGATGACTATAGATTGGGTTTTTAAAATGCAATCATGGAGGTACACAAACAGTATGATCTTAGGAGCAAGGGAAGCATAGATAATTCAAAGGATAAGAACACTAGCACTGCTGTCAAGAAAAACGCAGACAACCAGCCCAAAAAGACAACAGAGAAAACCAACATTTTGGCCAAGAAACTAGACTTAAACAAAGACAAAAGTGTCCAGCCAAATGTTGAACAAGGTACCCCTAGCACTTCAGCTAGTAGTCCTAAAAAAACTATCCCAATTACCAGTCCAAACAAGGTTCAACAAATCAAAGTTGCTGAAAAGAATTCAATTGAAAAGGCAGATGTAAATATCAACAAGTCAATTATTCCTTTCAGCCTTGAGGGAGAAATTTCTAAGATAAAAATTTCCATTCCCATAGCTAAACTAGTAACCCAAGAGGTGTACAAAAACCAAGTTTTGAAAGATTTGAACCTAGGAAGTGATACTGAGACCTTGAACTTGACAGATGACAAACCTGAGTTGTTGTTTGGTCCAGAAGTTGAAGGAAAATACCAAGAAGGCGATGTCCCTCCCTTCTATGTTAGCTTGAACATACAAGAGAAAATTTTACACAATGCCATGTTAGATTCAGGAGCTTCACACAATCTAATGCCCAAGGTGGTAATGGAAATCTTAGGCTTAAAGATTACTAAACCATACAAAGATTTTTATTCCTTTGACTCAAGAAGAGTCAAATGTTTGGGTTTAATCAAATATTTATGTGTTAATTTAGCTCAAATCCCTGCTAAGAGTCTAGTAATGGATATAGTTGTAGCTGACATTCCCCCTAAGTATGGCATGCTCTTATCAAGATCATGGGGAGCCAAACTTCAGGGAATCCTTCAAATGGACATGTCTTATGCCACCATCCCTGTTTTCAACCAAAACAGAAGACTATACAGGGAATCTCACATGAAGTACATGGTGAGAAACATAGACAAACCAAAAAACACTCCAATATATTCTATTCAATCAAGATTAGATTCCTTTATCTTATGTAATGAAGATGAAATCACCCAACCAGATAAGGAAAACATGTACCCAATCAGTTCACCAGAACAATCAAACCTTCCCTTCAATCAAATTCAAAACATTGACAATCAACAGCAACAAGAAACTGAAAATGAGGCAAATGTACTTTGGACAATAAACTTTGATGGATCCTGTAACAAAACAAGTGCAGGGGCAGGTGTTTGGATTCAAAATACGAATCAAATTTTTTAATACAAATTGGATTTCCGATGCACTAACAATATCGCTGAGTATGAAGCCCTTCTCCTAGGCTTACAATTGCTTAAACAATTAGAAGCCCATAAGATATCGATCTTAGGGGATTCTGAACTTATCATAAAACAAATCAAAGGAGAATACTCAGCTAGAAATCCAAGGCTTAGGGAATATCGAAATGCTTCCCTTGATCTATTGAAAACCTTTGAAAAATATGAACTCATTTTCATCCCTAGAGCACTGAATCATCTAGCAAATGAACTCGCATTCAATGCCAGAAACTGCCAAATACCTGAGATAAATGAACAAATCCGTGTAAAGGTAAAAAAGAGGCCCACTGTGCCTGACAACGAAGATCACTGGCAAGTGTTTGATTCTGACAAACACATAGATGATTTCTTGAAATCAAAAAATGATTTCAGCATACCAATATCAGAAACCAGTCATAAAGAAAATTGTTTGTATATTGAACAAGTCCCAGAAGTTGAAATGGCATATTCTGCTGATATAAGTCATTGTGAGAATCCTTTGGAAGCAGAGATAACTGACAACACAGACCAAGAAGACTTGGAAGTTTTGAAATGAAAAAATGATCAAATTCCAAGAGGTCTCACACCTTTAGAACACCTTTTCGATTTTAACGATGTAGCCAAAGACCCGAGAATGGAGCCTGTGGAAACCAACGTAGAAGAGCATAACATAGGCAGTCTAATAGAACCCAAGATGATCAAACTATCTAGCACTCTCCTAGCTCACATAAAATCTCAATACATAGAGCTGTTCAAAGAGTTTAAAGATGTGTTTGCTTGGCGATACAAAGACTTAAAATCATATGATACCAGCATCATCCAGCACAAGATTCCCCTGAAGGAAAATCAAAAGCCTTTTAAACAAAAACTAAGAAGAATAAACCCTCTATAACTACCTTTAGTTAAGGAAGAAATTGAAAAAATGCATGATGTTGGGATCACAGTACCCTTTAGATTTTCAGAGTGGGTATCAAACTTAGTTTCTGTTAGAGAGAAAACAGGGGAAATCAGGCTCTGTATTGACTTCAGAAATTTAAATAGAGCCTCCTTAAAAGACAACTACCCCTTACCCAAGATGGACCATATACTTAAAAAGGTAGTTGGGTCAAGAAGGATATCCCTCTTAGATGGGTTCTCGGGTTACAACCAGGTGTTAGTGCTCCCAAGTGACCAAATCAAAACTGCTTTTACCACACCTTGGGGCACCTTTATGTATGTCAAAATGCCTTTCGGATTAATGAATGCAGGGGCCACCTTCCAAAGGGCCATGGAAATAGCCTTTTATGAATACATTGGCTATTTTATAATCATTTACCTTGATGACATAACCGTTTTATCAAAAACTGATGAAGAACATTTGATTCACCTAAGAAACGTTTTTGAGAAGTGTAGAAAATTTGGCTTGTCATTGAATCCCAAGAAGACACTCTTTGGTCTCCAAGAAGGTAAACTTCTTGGCCATGTAATTTCTGAAGAGGGAATCAAAATAGACCCTACAAGGATAGATGGCATATTGCAGATCATCCATCCAAGAAGCCTCAAAGAGTTGCAATCTTTCATCGGAAAGATTAATTTTCTAAGGAGGTTTATTCTTAATCTTGCTGAGATATTAAAAAACATTACAAACATGCTTAAGAAATATGTCGGTGTAAAATAGACTTTACCAGCTAAACAATCATTCGAACTAGTCAAACAAGATCTTACTCAAACACCAGTCCTGATTAGCCCAGATTTCACCAAAGACTTTTATATCTTTTCTTTTTCATCTGAACATACAATAGCTGCAGTTTTACTTCAAAAGAATGATTTGGGGCAGTAACAACCAATATCCTGTTGGAAATATGATGCAATGTGTTGTCCTTGATGGCAACCCACTTAATGAAGATGATGGCAACACTTGATGAAGATGATGGCAACCTACTTGATGAACTTGGTAATGATGTAAATCTGATGTGATATGATGTGTCTACAGAGAAACTTAGTTTTAATGATGAAAGGAATTTCAGTATGTGCTAGAACAATGATAAAAAGTGTGTGTCTCAAGGCATACGCGGGTTTGTCTAGGAGAAGTAGCGTATGCACGTGGAAAAGTACGTGCCAAGTCACGTATGCTCAATTGCGCTCTAAAATAAGAAAACCAGGGGTTACTACCATGGTATTGACCCATTGTATTGAGCGCTGGATTGTCTATGTGATCCCGTCCAAGAATACCATTGGAAATGATGTGGTTTTGGCTCATGGTATTGAAAAAGGGTAAACCTATATAAGGAGAAGAAAATCATTGTGCAAGGGAGTGCATAAGTCTGGGTTTGAATGAATACTTCACTCTGAAGTATGTCTGTATGGAAAGTGTAACAGTTTGATGATAGATCTGAATCTGTGATGCACCTATGAAGAAAATGATGAAGAAGGGAATCTAGATCTGAAATGTATTTGTATCTTCTAGATATGTTTATGGTATGTTTAGATCTGAGATGAGGCGAACATCTGTCTGAAGTGAAGGGTTAAATCTGAACTGAATATCTGATCTGAAGAAGTATGCTGCTCTATAATGTCTGAAGATATATACGCTAGTTTTTCGCATCGGAAGCGCGTATATACGGGAGTTTGATGAAGATAAAGCGTGTATGGGTTGTTCTGTAATGTGCAGATGTATACACGGGTTGATATGAATGGAAGCGCGTATATACACGGTATCAGTGAAAGGAAAGCGCGTATGAAAACTAAGGTTTGCTGAAGTATGAAATATGAAATGTTTGATCTGTTCTGCTGTGTTACTGTTATCTGTTAATGATGAATTCTACAGGTCTGGGTTGGTTGAAGTAATAAGTATCAGTTTGATGTATGATTGAGCTTAAATGTGTGGAGTGGGTCCAGTCTGAAAATATGATGAAAAGTGGCCTGCAAGTTGTGTTCTAAAGGAATCTTTGGATCCAGTGTGAAATTGATGAAACGTGGTCCATGGTGGTGCTAAGGGTTGTAGCCTTCAGTCAGGGGGTTGTAGCTCCCTTCCAGCTGAGGCTGGTAAACGAGAGCAGGGGGTCGTAGCTCCCTTCCAGGAGAGGCTGGTAAACGAGCCGCAGGTGGGTGCCTCGTACACCGGTATGAGTCCGCGCCAAGACATAGCTGTAAGATGTTTTTATAATAAAATATTGAAGGCCGAACGAACGTAGCGGTGGTTTTCTCCCGACTTGGGTTTCCACCTAAAATCCCTTCCGGTGTTCATGTGTGATGCTTATGTGTGATGATTTACTCGATATACTGCACATGTCCGTTGCTATATAAACATCTCGATGAATGAATAAATTCAAAGATCTAAGTAATGAAATTGATTTCATATTAAGCATCTCTCGTATATACGCGAGTTTTGTGAAGGGTATCCGCGTATATACGCGAGTCTGATCAAGTAAAGTAGCGTATGGGTTTTAGAGCAAGGAAAAAGTAAAATATTTGAGTATGCCCTAAATACACCGATTCACCCCCCCTCTCAGTATTTTTCCCAACAATTGGTATCAGAGCAGGCTCTTCTTCAAAAGCTTGATCGCTTGAAGGAGATCTGTCGCAATGGGAAGTCATGAAGGAGTATTGTCTCTAAAGCCACCTCTATTCAATGGAAGTAATCTGTTATTCTGGAAGATACGAACAAAAGCATATTTGCAAAGTCTTGGTGCAAAAGTATGGGCAATCGTGGAAAAATGTTATCAGTATCCGGCAAGTATTCCTACTGGTGCAGCAGAAACGAAGAAATATGAAATCAATGCCAAAGCATTCAATGTTTTATTAGGAAGCATGTCTGAACCAGAATTTTCTAAAGTGATGCAGCTAAATTCAACACAAGAAATATGGGAAAAAATCATTCTAAGCTATGAAGGAGATACAAAGGTAAAAAGTGCAAAACTCCAAACTCTCATAATTGAATATGAAAATTTAAGGATGCATAGTGATGAGAGTATTGCTAATTTATTTTTACGTCTAGATGATATTGTAAGTCATATGAGAAGTTTGGGCGAAACCATAACCGATACTACTCTGGTGGAAAAAGTCTTAAGATCTTTGACTTCAAAATTTGAGTCAAAAGTATCAGCTATTGAAGAAAGGAAAGATCTACAAACTCTTACTATTTTTCAACTACAGGTATTCTCGATCGCTTATGAAATGAGACAAGGAGGTCCTTCAAATCAAAGAAGCTTCTTTAAGGCAGTAAAAGGAAAAGAAAAGGCGAAGTGTCAAGGAATCAAATTGTATATCAGAAGAAGAAGAAGAAAATTTTGTGAGAAAACTCCAACTAGGAACTGGAAGATTCAAAGGTAAGCTCCCCTTCAAATGTTTTGCTTGTGGAAAAGTTGGTCATTATTCCGCTAAATTTCCTTGTGAAGATAATCATGGTAAAGGGAAACAATTTGAAAAGAAAAAGAGTTATTATACACATGAAGTATCTGATGAGGAAGAAGAAGATTCTGATCAAGATCTACAAGTGCTTATGGCAAAGAAGCAAAATAAGAATGCTACTCAAAAGAAGACATCTCAGAAGACATGTGCGGCAGAAAATGAAGAAGACAAAAGAGGTACTGATTGTTGTTCTTGTGATTCACTTTCTTGTGCAAGCAATGGTGAAGATAGTGATTGTAACAGTATAAGTCTAGAAGAAAATCTCAAAATCAATGATGAAAGCAATGATTGGAATCAATTTCATAAGAGAGAATCTGTCTACAAAGATATGATCTCTAGAATGAATGAACAGAAAGAAATACTAAATGGACAGATAGACAAGTATCAAAATTTGTATGTTTTTGCAACCAATCAAAGTGAAAGACTTGAAGCAGAAATAATCTCTCTCAAAGAAGATCTGGAAAAATTAAATAAGAAGAATGAAGAACCCCTGTCATTTGAAAAGGAAGGACTTGAAGCAGAAATCATATCTCTCAAAGAAGATCTGGAAAAATCAAATAAGAATAATGAAGAGCTACTACAAACATGTGAAGAAAACGAAAATTGGTTGAAGGAAGAAATTTTAAAATTGAATGATCAAGTAGAAGAAGGAAAAAGGGTCGAAGAAAGCAAGAAGAAGCAATGCCAACAATTGGAGGTTGAGGTAAACATTCTCAAAGGTAAATTAGAAGAAAAGGATAAAATCTTGAGGTTTCAAGGTAGTACTAAGATTTTGGATAGTATTCTTAGTAATCAAAGGTCTCCTTCTGTTAAACTTGGTCTTGGTTTTCATGAAACTGTTAAAGGAGAATCTAGTTCACAAGGAAGTGCTAAAGATTCAAAGGATATCAATGCAAAGCCTGAAGTGTTTAAAGAAGCAAAAGGTCAACCGACAATCATGAATACTCAAAGGAAATCATTCACTAATGTTGAACAAGCTAAATGTCATAATTATGGGCATGTTGGGTAGCAAATTGCAGAAGCAGATCATTTCTTACCATGTTCAAATAGATTCTATTCGTAAAGGTACTCAAGCCGTTTTCCAAGGGATATTGTTTTTCATGCAACAAGTATGGTCAGTAAAGCAATGGATTATAATAGAAGGAAGAACAGTAGAAATACAATACGTATCCTTATGCTTACTTTCCGTCACATGAGATGTTATGCTTGTAACAAGTATGGACATGTTGAAAAATAATGCAGTGATGAACAGATATGAGAAATTGGATAACTTCAAAGACCCAATTAGAAAGTTCAAGCAAATTTGGAAAAAGAAGGAGGACCGGTTAGGAACGTAGGGAATTTCTCGACCCACAACAAGCCATCCGTTTCTAAAGATTACTTCCCGAAATGATCGTTAGGAGAGATGTGAGATACATTATAGGGATTAGTAATGTATCGTCACAGGGGGAGCGATGTATGGTGATTCCCATGATGGTTTTGGTTATTCTGGTTATGATTATTTCTAACAGAGCATTTGATGTGAAGAAGACAGTTACAGGAGGTACAAACTCAGGGGGAGATGAAGGAATGTGAATTTTTCAATGCTTCACTTTCCATAAGCGGGTTATGTGAACTAAAGCCGCGTATACACGCGAGTTATAGTGGAGACAGTCGCATATGCATTTATGATAAGAAAATTAGTATGACAGTTGAATATCAGGAGCACAGGTTCAGGGGGAGCATCAGTCTGAATACTAATGATTGTATTATTGGCACTGTATCTGCTTATTTCTTAGTTCTAAATGATGATGACATGATACATGGTTTCCTATGATGAGATTATGGATGAGCCATGTTTGCTTTTTACTGAAGAGTATTATTTGTTTTCACACATGAATGAGATGGAAGTCTTTTGATTCAGAGATAAGGACAGATCATGCAGAGATTGTTGCTGATAACTTGCTGTTGAAAGAGTTTCAGGTTGCACAAGCTAAGGAGGAGCCTTGGTCATATGGAAAAGATGCTTGGATGGACATTTTCAGGGGGAGCATTAGCCTTGCTGAGCGTAATGCATTGTTGGCATTATGATGATTCTGAAATAAGATCTCTCTCTCTTGAGGTATTTCTGGTACTGGTCATAAAAAGTCATATTTTTAATTTGATGAAAAGGTCATGTTGAGACCTATGATGTAAAATTGTAATATTAATTCATGTAATGACTTGATCAAATATGTAAACCCACTTGGTTGGGTACTTGAGTCAAAATGTGTAAACCCTCTTGGTTGGGTAGTTGAGTCAAATTGTGTAAACCCACTTGGTTGGGTATTTGAGTCGCATATGTAAATCCACTTGGTTGTATCTTTGATGTAAGTATGAATCCTTGGTGATAGGAAGGTCATAGAGTCATGTAATTCATTGAAAAATATGTTTGAATATTCAGCATGAACTCAGGAGGAGCATGGTAACTTCAGTGGACATCAAATCTACAACGCTCTTCTATCTACATGAGGAGAAAAAAACCTTGTGTTGGTTTTGATTCGCCCTTTTCCCTTGATGTCAAAGGGGGAGAGTGACATGGTGTTTGAATAGGGGAGAATATCACTATGCTTAATGTATCTATCTGTTGTGGTGATCAAACACCATCGTGGTTTCCATCAAGTCCAAAGGGGGAGATTGTTGGCAATATGATGCAGAGTGTTTTCCTTGATGGAAACCCACTTGATGAAGATGATGGAAACCTACTTAATGAAGTTGTTATTGATGCTTGATGAGTTTCTTAATGATGTAACCGATATGATATGATGTGTCTACAGAGCAACTCGCCTTGTAATGATGAAAGGAATTTCAGTATGTGCTAGAACAATGATGAAAAGTGTGTGTCTCAAGGCATACGCGGGTTTTTCTAGGAGAAGTAGCGTATGCACATGGGAAAGTACGTGCCAAGTAGCGTATGCTCAATTGCGCTCTAAAAGTGTAAAACCAGGGGTTACTACCATGGTATTGACCCATTGTATTGAGCGTTGGGTTGTCTATTTGACCCCGTCTAGGAATACCATTGGAAAAGGTGTGGTTTTGGCTCATGATATTGATAAAGGGTAAACCTATATAAGGAGAAGAAAATCATTGTGCAATGGGGGTGCAGAAGTCTGGGTTTAAATGGATACTTCACTCTGAAGTATGTCTATATGGAAAGTGTAACAGTTTGATGATAGATCTGAATCTGTGATGCACCTATGAAGAAAATGAGGAAGAAAGGGAATCCAGATCTGAAATGTATTTGTATCTTCTAGATTTGTTCATGGTATGTTTAGATCTAAGATGAGGCAAACATCTATCTAAAGTAAAGGGTTAAATTTGTACTGAATATCTGATCTGAAGAAGTATGCTACCCTGTAATGTCTGAAGATCTATACACAAGTTTTTCGCAGCAGAAGCGCGTATATACGCGGATTCAATGAAGAGAAAGTGCGTATGGTTTGTTCTGTAATGTGCAGATGTATACGTGGGTTGACGTGAATAGAAGCGCGTATATACGCGATATCAGTGAAAGGAAAGCGCGTATGAAAACTAAGGTTTGCTGAAGGATGAAGTATGAAATGTCTGATCTGTTCTGTTGAGTTACTGCCATCTGATCTGGGTTGTCTGAATTGATAAGTATCAGTTTGATGTATGATTGAGCTTAAATGTGTGGAGTGGGTCCAGTCTTAAAATATGATGAAAAGTGGCCTGCAAGTTGTGCTCTAAAGAAAGCGTTTGGATCCAGTGTGAAAATTGATGAAACGTGGTCCATAGAGGTGCCGAGGGTTGTAGCCTTCTACCAAGTGGGTTGTAGCCTCCTCTGTGGAGAGGCTGGTAACGATAGTTAGGTCGTAACTCCCTTCCAGGAGAGGCTGGTAAACGAGTCAGGGGGTTGGAGCTCCCTTCCAGGAGAGGCTGGTAAACGAGCGCAGGTGGGTGCCTGCGTGTTGGTCAAGTCTGCGCCCGCACATATGTTGTAAGATGTTTTCTCTATAATAAAATATTGAAGGCCGAGACAACGGCAGCGGTGGTTTTCTCCCGACTTGGGTTTCCACCTAAAATCCTGGTGTTCATGTGTGATGCTTATGTGTGATGATTTACTCCGTTATTACTGCACATGTCTATTGCTATATAAACATCCGATGAATGAATAAATTCAAGGATCTAAGTAATGAATTAATTACATATTAAGATCTCTGCATATACGCGAGTTTTGTGAAGGGTATCCGCGTATATACGCGATTTTGATCAAGTAAAGTAGCGTATAGTTTTTAGAGCATGAAAAAGTAAAAATATTTGAGTATGCCCTAAATACTGATTCACCCCCCCCCCCCCCCCTCTCAGTATTTTTCCCAACATATTCTTCTTTATTAGGGCCTTAAGAGATGCTCCTCTTAAATATAACATCATGGAGAAGCAAGCCTTAGCATTAGTGAAAGATTTGAAAGACTTTAGGGTCTATATTTTACACTCTCACATAATTTCTTTTGTTCCACATACTGTTGTCAAGGAAATTCTAAGTCAAGACTTTGATGGTAAAAGGGGAAAATGGATTGCAACTATTCTTGAATATGACTTAGAAATCAGTCCCACCAAACTAGTTAAAGGGCAAGGATTAGCAAAACTTATGGCTGAGTCTAACTTCCAAGCACTAGACATGAATATGGTAGATAGGTTGGAAGAAATAGAAGAATCTACTACTCCTTTTATTGAAGAAACATTTCTGAATTCTCCTTGGTATGCTGACAATATTTATGTGCTTTTATATTTAAATGCCCCTCCTTCTTTGTCTAAAACTAAAGCTATATTTTTGAAACAAAAGGCTTTGAGTTTTTGCATCCTAGATGGGGTGTTATATTGGAAAAATGATGTTGGAATTTTGCTTAAATGTTTACTTGAAGATGATGCAGGGAAAATCATGCATGAGTTGCATGATAGAGAATGTGGAGGACACCTCTATTGGAAGGCCACAACAAACAAAATTCTTAGATCTGGTTACTATTGGCCTACCCTTTTCCCAGAAACTCAGAAGTTGGTCATGTCTTGCCATAAGTGTCAAATCTTTGATGGCAAAATAAAACTTCTTCCCTTACCCCTACATCCTATCAGAGTTGAGGCACCTTTTCAACAATGGGGTTTAGACTTCATTGGGGAAATTCATCCATCCTACTCAGCTCAACATAAGTGGATCCTCACAGCCACTGAATTCTTTACCAAGTAGATAGAAGCTATACCCTCCAGGAATGCTAATGACTCTGTCATTATCAAGTTTCTTGAAACAAATATCCTATCCAGATTTGGTTGCCCCAGAAAAATCATAACAGACAATGCTGCTGCTTTTAAATCTAAAAATATTGTTGATTTCTATTACAAATACCACATAACCTTGGGCCATTCCACTGCTTACTATCCCCAAGGAAATGGATTAGTTGAATCTTCCAACAAGAGTCTCATCAATATCATCAAAAAACTGTTGGAACAAAATAAAAAATCATGGCACAGTAAATTGGTTCATGCCTTATGGGCTGATAGGTTAACTAAAAAGAAATCAATAAATATGTCCCCCTATTAGTTATTTTATGGCATGGATGAAATCTTTCCCACCTCATTGGGAGTTCCAGTCATGAAACTCTTTCAAGAAGTGCAGATTGAAGAGAATGACATGCAGAGAAGAATCAACCAAACAATCCATTTATAGTAGACCAGAGAGGAAGTCTATGAAAGAACACAGTTAGTCCAAGAAAATATGAAGAAATTATTTGATAAGAGGACTAAGGCCAACAATTTCCAAGTTGGAAATGTTGTTCTTAAGTGGGATTCAAGGAGAGAGGAGAAGGGAAAACATGGCAAGTTTTAGAACTTGTGGAAAGGGCCCTATATTATTCACGCTGATAGGGGTCACAATGAATTTTTCCTGAAAGAATTGAATGGAGAATATATGTATGGAGGTCCTGTCAATGGCAGAATGCTCAAGAATTACTTTTGCCAAGAATCATAAGTTTCAAAGCATTCTATTTTGTCACTGTAAATATCATATTCTAAACATTGCATTCAAAGTTAGGAAAATCAAAAATACAAAAACAAAGAAAAGAAAGAAAAGAGGGTAGATTGTGAAAACAAAATAGGTATAGCCCCATACCAAAAAAAGAGAAAAAAATCTGAAAGTGTGCAAGCCCAAATGCCACTCCTGAAAAACACACTTCTAGTTAGTCAAACAGCCTAATCTTGACTAATTAGCTTTAAATTTTCTTCTGATAGGATAGTGAATTCAATTGGCCAAACTGTTTAATCTTGGCTTATCAGTAGATAATTTAGAATAGAAATTAAATGTTCAAACATGCTCAAAATCTGAACCAGTTAACAAAGGAAAGACAACTCAAGAAAAGGTCAAAATAGAGCTGTAGAAAGGAGGAAGGAAATGTTTTAAAATCTCAGATCTCAAACCTTCCATTTTTGTTTTAAATTTTCTACAAAATAAATGTCTATGTGCAGCTTGTTTTTATGCCATAGATCACAGCAAGTCAAACAGCTTAATCTTGACTTGACTATTTTTTAATTTATGTTTTAGAATTTAGAGAAATAAAGTCTATTGCATAGTTTAATCCCAACAGATAATAGATTAGGTAGAGAAACATATGGGCTCAACTGTTTAATCTGAGTCCATGGAGAAATAAGGAGTTGAAATAGATTAGATTTCCTGCTTTCAAAAAGAATAAAATGTTGTGAAAGATTTTTCCAATCCAAGTGCACTCTAATGAAGAAAAAATGTTAGATTAGTAGGATTGGGTAGGTAGAACGATTGTATTGATGATGATCCATTGTTTTTATGGCTGCTAATATCTTTCAGAGAAAAATAAGATCATCCACAGAAAGAAAGGCAGCCCAATGGATGAGGCACAAGTTAGCCTCCCAGAAAATGCAAGTCTAAAGTTCCTCATGGCTTCAAGAAGGCACCATCCCCAAGTGGAGCCAGTGTTAGCCACCCATAAATTCCGTTATATCAAGTGGTGGCTAAATTATTTTGGATAGCCTTCAAGAAACAATTTCATTGCTAAAAATTGTTGATTCTTAAAGTCTTTTAATAAAATCCTATCCTTTGGGTAATCGTCACTGCTTTTCCTCTTTTCAACTCAGAAGTTCTGTTGTCATTACATGAAGAAAAACTGTTGCAAGTACCATTTTCCTTTCCCCCTTCTTCCGAAAACTAACCTCATTTTAACCCCTTCCTCTCCCATGAAAAACCCTCATTTTCATGTTTCTCCCCTATCCCCTTCATCAAAATCCCTTTGATAAGGTTTTAAGACCTTTCCTTTTCCTTATCGAAACCCTCAAACTCTAAAAATCCTTGAAAATCCATAAAAATGCATTTCTCATATATGGTAGACTTAAGCCCCTTTGGGCTAAGTCTTTAAACCCTTACCCTTCATGCGCCCTGGTGCTGGGACCGAGCACCAGCCCTCCAAGCGCTTATCGCATCACCCAATGCCGATTAGCCCTTCCTTATAAACCCCCGGTCATATGTTTTCCCATATAACCCATGGCCCCACAGCCGGGTGCCTAACCATATTTTATATATATCCTGCCCCCGAAAATATTGAAACCTTATGTTATTTTGAAACTTTGGGCGTTTTATTGTTTTCTAAGGTTTTCCACTGGTCCGAAGTTGAAAGCACTCTCCACTGTCGATTTGATCTGCAAATCGATGTCACGCAATCCATCACCCCGGCGGTCTCCACTAACCACTCACCGTTGCAAAACTACGCGGTATTCATTGCACCGCTTTTGAGTGCGCGGTGTTATTTTTCATTTTGTAGAGATTCCATACACTGCTTGATGCGTGGCATGAGCACTGTTCAAAAAAACGCCATCCATCGTGCGTTAAAGATCGGAAGTGGACCCGACGCGATATTGACATCCACCGTCCGATCTGAGGCCGCTCATCGGACGGTGATCGCTCACCAAAGAATCCCGACGGTTAACCAGGATATGACGCGATCATTAGAGCATCTCTGCCATCGATTTGATCTGTAGATCGACGACCCACAATTCATCACCCTGATTCCTCCGCTTTGACTTTTCACCTCTGCTCCCGGCTGTTGATCTCTGCGCGATCGATGACTCCGATTAAAATTCCTTTTTTCTCTCCTTTGACCTCCTCTAAATTGATCTCGACCATTGGATGATGCCATCCAATGGCCATTCTTCCTCCACGTGCCTTCTGAAGCAGTAAACCTACACATAAATGGATTTTATAATATTTGTTTGTTTTTTGCAGGGTTTAATGGTTTTTTTTGCTATGTCTGAAGAAATTTCAGAAGCAAAGGGTGACGATCCTCTAGCCTCTGATCCATCAAAGAAAATCATCCGCAGATTTCAAATTCATGTTTCATCAGTGATTCATGAGGCATTGATTCCATATCACTGCGCAGCCCTGCACACCAGCAAAAAACACAGTAAATCAAGCACAGTAAAAAAGTATCAGTGACGAAGACAAAACATATCAGGACAAAAAATTGAAGACATATATATAGGGATTACGGCTAAAAATGGATTATCATAAGCCTAAAACATGGTTTAAAGAATATCGTGAGTTTTTATATCAGACAGAAAGCATATGCTGCCACATCAGAGGCTAATTAAATTCCCAGCCACCGCAGAGCCACCTACAGCCTCAAAGCAATCAAAAAAGGGTTGAAGTTATTACCAGACCAGGAGGTATTTTGCATCAATACAGCTGAATAGTTATTTCAACCAAAGGAACTTATGGTCAGCTGTCAGCAGAAGTTATCACAAGGATAACAAGGAGCCTTGAAATCAACAAATTCTTTCCAGTAAACCTAATAGTTAATATAAATGATTTATACAGAGGACACCTATGTAAGTTGCTTCATTGAGCCCCCAAAGGCCAAGAAGCCATTTAAGTCTGTATTAATTATTTTTAGAGATCTTTTATCAGAGTCCACCTCCTCTTTCTTCTATAAATACTAATGCAGAAGAAGAGTTGGTGTTGGTTGATCACTAGTTGTAATATTGGAACTCTCTGAAATAATACATAGTCTGTTGAAGTTGGAGAAGAAATTGAAGTCTTGGAAGCCCTGATGATGTTGTTGCATACTTGTTACTGATAAGGATCTATCATTGGATCCATGAGCTTGGATGTTGGTGAAGTATTCTGAACTGTTTAATGTTTTTCCCTGTTTTCATTATGTTCCATAATTTCTTACTACAGTAGGTTGAAAATTTTAGGGTAAGAAATGACTCCTGGAAGCACCTTAGACCTGTTCACCCTTCACTGTTTTATGTTTTCTTCTGCTGAAGTATTTTAGAGTCTTTAACCTCTCTCTTCAATCTTCATGCTTGTTTATTTCCTTAATAGTTTGAATAGTTTGCTTCAACATGATTTATGGTTTTCCCTGCTTGTCTGTTGCCACTTAAAAACTGTTACTGAAGTCTCCCTTTGAAGTTTCCTGTTTACAGTAAGTCAAGGAGGTCTGTTCTGATCTTGCCCTTTGTCCTTGATTAAAAAGTGGTCTTAAAGGTCTTTATAGTTGTGATCATAGATGTGTTAGGTGTTCCCTCTTCTATGACTGCAATTATCAGTGAATATTTTATGTTTTCTAAGTCATTTGAAATAAAATCTTTGAGGAAATAGGGTGTTCCCCGAATCTTAGATTTCATTTTAAAAGTTTTTTTGAAATCATTATTTGCTTAAAGGTGTGATTTGTATAATTTATGGTTAGCCCTGTCTACCAAATAGCTCTTTATTGTTCAAATTGTGCTTTCAAATTCCCTTTGTTTGAGAATTAAATTTCTCTTTCCAAATCATTGATGTCCATCTCATTCCAAAACCAAAGGATCTCGTGGACAAGTTATATTTGCCCTCTGATATCCCATATCCATTAATGAGTGTGTTATGACCTCTTCTTGACTCCATTGCCTAATGAACCAGATGTTTCTCCACTCTATATATCTTTCCTAGACCTTTCATGTTCTGCTCTATCAATTCAACCAAACAAACAAACAAACACCTGCACTTAATAACTAGTCTAAAATCAATACTAAAAGCACACAAGATAAACCTTTGCAAACAAACATTTGAGAGATCCCTCTCTAAGAAAAGGAGGAATAGATCTTGGAACTATAAAGATTGGTTATGATGTTGTCTTGTCTTTTGATTTTCCAAACTATCAAAACACGGGACACCAACATGTTCGACGACAGGTACACATCATTGGCCTTCGATCGAGTGATTATATGGGTGTTTGATGTCGATGATTTTTCACCTTCTGTGGATTGTACCTATTGTACCTTGAGATTGATTGTCATTATTGGTGGTTTCTCTCGAACCTATTAACTACTTCCATCATTGGCTGGTAATAAGGTGACTTTCTTGCATGTTCAACTTCATCTCACATATTCACATGCTTGAATTTGTACTTGTTCGGGTCGAGATGGAGTGCAAGACCCTGTGTTTTATCTGATAAGATCTAGGCTGTGGGATATTGTTTTTTATCATGAATTTACATGACTCTTTTGACTTAATGGCTGCGACCATACCTAAGTCGTTTGTTGATCCTTACTACTAGATGGATGCGTCCATACCTCAGATCTTATTTTATATATGTACTCTATTATGGATGGCTGCACCCATGCCACATGTTCATGTATCAAAGATATCAGTTGTATTTGTACTTGCAGGTCTTCCGACAGTAGTGTTTGGTTCAAATGCATTCTCGTAAAGCATTTCACCCCTCCCTCTCTCTCGGACCTCATGCTTTAGGGGTCATATATTACACAAAATTTTGTCACTGTCCCTGAAATACCTGTCCCACAAATTGGAGGATCATTTATGTGACTAAAAAAATGTGTCATGCCTTGCAAAGACCATAATTTCATCCCTTTCCATGAGGAAAACATTCCTTCTGTTGACAATTCCCTGAGCAGACCATCAGAATCACATGTTTTTTCCTTTTGCGCTAATAGACCGTTATGCCCTCACACCAATGAGGAAGATTAAAATTGCGCCCTGTGCCCATTGGCACTCTGTCCTAGTGAGCTACCTGTACCAAATTATTTATGGAATGTTTTTTTAAAAATAGAGGTTAATTTTCCATCATAAAAACTTCATGGTCGAGTCATCTGGAGTGGTTCAACTAAATAACCACGGCCTCCCTCCTTTAGCCTCTTGTTTCCACCTTTTTGGGAAACATCCCAAGTGATAAGGCCTCCCTTCAACCATTGTATGGATCCCAACCTCCTCCTCTCCTTGTATAAATAAAGCCATCTTCCATTGATGAGCTAGATGAACATATTATAGTTGAAACACTGAAGATATTTCCTTGAACATTTTGCTAGAAAGATCGAATGGAAGAGACCTTTGTCAAGAGAGCTTAGGCTTGTATCCTCACCCCGTCCGAATTCCCTAACGATTTTTCGAGATGCGCTTCGACTGAACCCCGCTGAAGGAGGCAATGATGGAAAGTCTCTGATTGTAACTCTTTCTTCTATTTATACATATACATGACTATTGTCTGGTTCCCATCTTGCGTTAATGTGTTTTATTTGATGCAATATGCTTATCATTCCTTGACTGGTTAGTTGATTATGAATGAAATAATTGTTTTGTATGTTTCTCTTGTTTGTTGATCTTCATACAGTTATCCGAGAATTGTTGCAGAAAGATTGTGACCCGTCGAGACAGAGATCAAGAGGCCACCACCACTACAGCGATGACAACGTTGGACTCCAGGTAGGTCGATCTACCCTGTCCTTTTCATTCATTAATTAGGAACCTACACTTTTTCCTATCCCTTTGTTGCTAGACACATTTTAGGGCTAAAGGGATCATCTCTGTCCACAGAGAGGATTTACCTTCTCAAAAAATTGGCGACTCCACTAGGGAATAGTGTGAGTTTTTCCTTTCGTTTCGCTTCAGCAGTTTGTCTTGTCAAGTTGACTTCGGTCGTTTGCTTGCTTGCCTGTATTTTTGGCTTGTTTGATTATCTAGAATCCTCTTCTTCAGCTCCAGAGTGTCAAGATTGACCTCTGCTCACTGGTTCTTTCCTCCTCTCATAGTTATCTAGCTTGGCGCGCTTTTTGTTTGAATAGTCGTGTCGATTTTCATAGGTTGCATATGTTGCAGTAGCGCCAACCCCTGTTTGGCACAAATTACCGCCTCATAGTTGCGTCGAATCTTGTAGGATTTGGTTTTACCCTTTTGCTGAGTTTTTGGTCAGTTGTGCTTGACTCTAGCTTGTTTCTTGATTTGCAATTGGTATTTTTATAGTTGTTTTGACTGCTTTAGGCTTGCTCTTCTTAGTTGTTTTTCTATTTTCTCATCAGTGCAGTTCGTAGCCCTAGGGTTCTAGGTGTATTTTTCTCATTGAGCCTTCTGATCGAAGTTCGAGTTTTTTTTGTTTCTTGTCAGTTAGATTCCCTGATTAGTTGCTTGAGTATTTCTTGATACTTTGAGTTTTTGGTTTGTTGAATGATTACTTTTGTGTTTTGTTGATTCTCCATCTCTTTGTTTTCGAGCATAAATTACATTTCTTGTTTGGGTCATTTGGAAGGCTTTCGCTTTGTTTGAAAGAGTGCATCATTGGTTTGAGTGAATTTTTGTTTGTATTTCTTTTGAATCATTCGTTTTGAGATCTTTACATTCATAGTACTCTAAACTAGTGTTTGATTTTATTTTTGATGTAATTAGTGCATTATGTGCTTCATTCATTCAAAAAAAAAAAAAATCATCCTTTCGCTTGCATCGAGAATGAAAAATTCTTTTAAATAACTACCATTCACATCTAGGAAAGAGTTTTTTGTTTCTAATTTTGATTGTATTAGATCCATTAGGGGACTTATTCATATGTTTTCATTGTTCACTACTTTTGGAAAAATCTCTATCCTTCTCTTAGTTAGCATTTATCGAACATAAAATGGTGTTCTATTGCATGTAGCTTGCATGTAGGAAATTTGAGATCAAGTTCGGTAGGGCCTTGAAACTAAAAAATTAATTCAAGATCAACTGTAAAATTTATTCAATTAATCTAAGGAAGCATTGGAACCTAACGCAAACATTTTCAGAGGTGTAGGCTAGTGACGCATTATGGCGTCGTTAAACCTAGTAGCTGTTGTTCCCCACCTGCTCAGATAGCACTAAAATGGACTTCTGCTCCCCATACCATCGCGTATATAAAGGGAGAACCTCATAGGTTCAAATAATTTATCAATAGGAAGCCGAGTCTGCTGCCCTATAATCGTGATACACCGAACACAACATTCGGGGAGACTACCCGCGTGTACGTTAAGTCCTTGGTCATTTCTCTTTCATTTGATTACCAAGGTGTATATGGCAGCTCACAGAAACTTGGTACACCCTCTTGCTTAGATTACCTAAGTAGTCATTTCTATCTTTTCGTGACTCCTTAAAAAGAGAAAATATCACTGAGCACTTGTCCTTTCACGCTCGTTTAAAATTGAAAGTGACTAGAGTCATATTTTGTCTGTTTCTCGACTCTTAAAACATGAAATAAAATTTTTTTGTTCCAATGTCGTAAAATTAATCACCCATGATCACATGGCCATTAAAATTTCTTTACTTGGCTTATTTTTTTGATTCCTTAGAGTTTGGTCTTGAAGCCTTGAATTGGCTATTCTCATTTTTCCTTTCTGTGTTGAAATACTATCACAGTGGCAGAACCACCAATTTCATCTTCTTCTTCACTGCCTCCTAGTGGTAGTTCTTTTCCTGACATTTCTTTTGAAACCCCTAGGTCCACTAGGTCTACCGATCTTGCGCATCCTATTCTCCCAAGTGTTCAACCTCTCGCTACCCGATCTCCTCCTAAAGAGTCAATTGATTTCAATTGGCCTCCTCAGGGTGCTTGGTCTAGTTTGGGGAGTGAGGAAGAATTTCCTCCTCTTACTTCGAGATCACCTTTTATAGTTGCTTCTTTACCTCCTAGTCCTCGTCATATTTTCGAAGATCTTACATCTTCAAAGGAAATGGATTCTTTGAGTCCCGTCGACAGTGAAGAAATGCATGTGTCCATAGGGGAATATCAACTTTTCCCTAAAGATCTCCCGAGTATCTCTAATAAATCTTCTCCTCCATCGGTGTCACTTCCACCGAGTTATCAGACTTTGAGTGAGATTATTTATGGTGTTGCATCCATAGCACATTCCAGTACTTCGACTCCTCCAAGGAGTTCTATCCTTCTTTCGTTAGGACTGTCGTCATCGACACGTAGTTCGTCAGTCATTGTTATGTCTGTCCCAGTCCAACCTACCATTTGTGTGGCTTCGTCTGCACCGGTTGTTACGCGTAAGTCATCAGGATATTTTCAAACTCGTAGGTATATCTTTCTTAATCCCACGTCGCCTCTCAATCCTGGTATGGATAAATCACAACCATGTGTTGTGGAGGCCACACCTGCTTCGAGTGTGGCTCTGACTTCCTCTGCTATTCCTAGCGGCCTTAGTTTTGAAGAGTATTTTTTGGTTGTTCAGTAGTAGAACTCTCAGGGTTCTCAACAGCCCCATGCTCCTGTCAATCCTCGACATCACTATGATTTCTATGGTAACCCCATATATTTTCCTCATATTGATCCAAATCAGCATGTTTATCTGCCTCCGGCTGATCTTTATCGGACCGTTCCTCATTGAGGGCCAGTAATACAAGGACAACCCTCTATTTTACAAGGAAATCCCTTACAAGGACAACCTCTGACTCAGCAGGGATAACCTTATTGTCCACAAGGACAACCATTACAGGGTCAACCTTCGGTCCATCAACCCTACGGTCCTTCTGTTCAACCTCAATATAAATATCAATGAGGAGCATCTTATGTTCCTCAAGGGAAAATGTGTCCACCACAGGGACAACCTTTTGTGCAACAACAGTAGCCTTACATCCAGCAAGGAAAAAAATTTGTGCAACAAGGAAAACCCTACGGTCCTACTCCGGGTCAACCTAGTTATCACGGACAACCTGGTCTATCGCAACCATCAGGCCAAAATCTTCCACAAGGGAAACCTGGTGGCCCTGAGTATCTAGGCCAACCTACTCAGTAGGGACAGCCTGCCCAACCTCAACAGCCGATTCAACCCACTCAACAGTCGGTTCAATTTGGTCAACCAGCCCAAAAACTAATTTAACCCGTTCAACCAGCTCAATAGCCTGTTTAACCTACTTAGTAGGGTCCACTGCTCAACCTCAAGGTGCTACTTACCCTCCTCAAGGTAAATATCAGGCGGTATATAATGTGCCCCAAGTTTTCACTTATTAGCCTCAAAATCAATCCCAGATGGTGTATAATCCACCTCAAGGCAATGCTTACATTCCGCAGCAGAATCCATACGTTGCTGAACAAGGACCTCAATGGTATGCTCAGAACCAGTATCCCAGTCCTCAACCCTATTATGGGCAGAACTATTAGGCTTATAACCCCTATGGTCAGAATCCTCTAGGTCAAAACATATGGGGGAAAAATTTCTCCCAGACTGGGTGGAATGTTAACACGTGTCCTTATCAAAGGCCTCTAATACCTTTTAATCCTCAATTACCATTTCTTACTACATTGAAAATTCCATATGTGTCAAAGTTAACGAACAATCAGATTCTTCATAACCCGTATTGGCCTCCAGTTCCAACTAATATTCCTGGTGATTGTCTTAAGTTTGAGGGCAAGTTAGGAGAAGACCCCTAAGCGCATGTTATGACATACCACTTGTGGTTTTCCTCTAACTCTTGGGTTGACAATTCCATCCAACTCCATATTTTCCAACGGACTCTTACTGGTGTTGCTGCAAAGTGGTACATTGAATTATCTCGTGGCATTTTTCAAGATTTCAACTCCTTAGCCATGGTGTTTCTTACCCATTTTCAGTCACCGATTCATTAGGAGACTGGGACACACCCCCTCACATCCTTGAAACAAGACCGAGCTACTCATATCTTGGATCATATTCATGAATGGAGGCATCGTCATCGCTTGATCAAGTTTGACATCCCTGATCAGCTTCTAACTGATTGGTTCACTACCTCGTTTGTCAATCAAATCGCTAAAGACATCGCTATGGGGGCATGTGTAACTGAAGAACAGGCCATTACTCGTGCCCAGTACCTCGATCTTGTGTACTCTCAGTCTGGCATGTTTTATGAGTTCTTGCTTGATGCTCCTCGACCTAGAACTTCCAAAGCACCGAGGATGCCATCCGTCGATGGTATCATTGGTTCCGTGTCTCAGACTTCTTATAAGTCTTCTCCTTCGAACTCTGGGAAGAAAAAGTGTAATCCTTATGATACTGCTTCTAATTCTACCCCGAATCCTAGTAAAACCATGAAATTCAATGCCATTCATGCCAATCTAGTGGATAAGGCTTCCAAGGGAAAGAAAAGGTAAAGGTAAGGCCAAAGTTGATACCCCGAAACCATATTCGTCTAAATATCGTGCTGATGATGGTTCACCACATAATCCAACGTACTCTTGTTTGATTTGTGATGAAGAGCACTACACCAAGGACTGTCCTTGACTAGCCAAAGTGAGTAGACTACTCAAAGGCACCCAAGGAACTACGTTTGTTCTCAAAGAACCTTTTCCATCACAACAGACCTAGATGGTAGAGAAACCTCTACCCTCTGCCCCATTCAGCTCTCAAGTTTTCATGATGAACAGTTCTACATCCGTTTCTATCGCTACTCGATGGAAATATTATACCGGATCATGTCAGGCAGTGGAGAAAGAGATCATTGATGGTCCTTCTCCTCCACCTTATTCTGGCCCTCTTCAGATTGAAAGGCCTAATAATGAGCCCGTTGTACAGCCACCTTCCAAAGGTGTACTCCGTAAGTCTTCTTACAATCCCAATGCTTGTGCTGCTAAAAATTATAGTATTTTTGAGGATTTGGATCGGGCACCATTTGCAATTTTTGCATTAGAATTACTTCAGAGTTGTCCATCTCAACGGAAGGCTTTTTTATCTACGACCGGCAGGGTTGATCCAATTGATACTAGCCTTCTTTCTTTCAACTTGGATAATTTCGTTCCACGACTCCCGCACCAAATTTCACTCATCATACAAGTTGGTATAAATGGTCTGAATATCCATCGGGTAGTTGTGGACGAGGGTGCATCTACGTGCATCATGTCATCTTCTTGCTGGAAAGCCATTGGTTCTCTAGCTATGAATTCATCACCAAATTCCCTTGAAGCATTTGATGGAAGAGAATCAAAACCTCTTGGTGTTCTCACTAGTTTACTGATTACGTTAGAAGGGAAGACATTCAATGTCAAGGTTGAAGTAGTCGACGCCAAGCTCAATTAAAATATTCTCCTCAGTTGCAGTTGGACTCACGCCATGTTGTGTGTTCCATCCACTCTATTTCATGTTTTTAGCTTCCCGCAAGAAGGAAATATTGTTAGTGTTGATAAATTTCCTTTCTTCACTTCTTCATCTGAGAACAACGTTCCGTATGTGGATCAGATTCCTACTCCCTATGAGAGCATAGGGCCGGGTCTCTTCAAATATCCTGCCCGCATGGGTATTTTTACTCTCCCTCTACCCCATACTGTTCAGACTAATATGATCTCTTGGTCTGACGACCCATGAATAATCCCTTCGCCTGAGCAGATCGATTGTTTTGGAGATTTGTTGCGCTTGAGTCCGATCGAGATACACTATTGTGAACTCATTTCGGCTTCAGAACCTCTGCCTTCTGATCATGCTCCTTTGAGCATGTCTCTTGACACTTATTCTCAATATCCTTGGCTCGGTGATTCTATTTCACCCAATCCCTTGAAAGACATATTTCCCTTCGATGAAACCATAGTGGAAACTATGTCTCTCGAGGATCTTTTGTGGGATGATTGTCATCATCGTTCCTTGTTCATGCCTAGTCTCGGGGCCATGTCTACGTTTCTTGAGAGGTTTTCATCTCAAGTTCCTTCTCCTCCAGTTCAAATGCTTATTCTAACACACGAATTTTTTACGGAGGATAACTTGAGTAACATCACACAAACGATGCCTATCAACATTTCTGTGAAACCGGGAATTGTTGAGAACATCCATATCAAGGTCACCTATTCTTCAGATGAAGTTCAGGTTTATACTAGCCTTTTCTACGATTTTTGTGACATATTTACATGGTCCTATGAAGATATGCCCAACATCGATCCTAGTATAATGGTTCATGAGATTCATACCTACCCTAGTTCGAAGCCTGTTTGTCAGCGCCTTCATCCTATGCACCCTAGAAATTCTACCTCCATTAAGGGTGAAGTTGAAAAGCTTCTCAAAAATGGTTTTATCTATCCGATTCCCTTGACACAATGGGTGTCCAACATTGTCCCTGTAGGTAGGAAACAGGGTACCATTCAGGTCTGTGTTGATTATCGTGACATAAATCGGGCCTATCCTAAGGATAACTATCCTACTCCCTTTATTGATCGGATCATTGATTACTGCGCTGGGAGTGAGATTTTTTCCCTCATGGAAGGATTTTCTGGCTATAACCAGATTAACATTCTCCCCTACGATCAACATAAGACTACCGTCATCTATCCTTGGGGTAATTTCACGTATAAGAAGCTCCTTTTTGGCTTGAAGAATGTTGGGGCAACATTTTAGTGGGAGATGTCATATGCTTTTCACGATATTAAGCACATCGTTCAGCCATATCTGGCTAATCTTCTGGCTCATTTAGCCAAATGTAAGGACCACCCTGACCATCTTCGTCAGATATTTCTTTGCTGTCGAAATTATAACATCTGGTTAAATCTACATAAGTGCATCTTCTGTGTTGATTCCGACAGACTCTTGGGGTTTATCATTTCCAAAGATGGGTTTTGCTTCAATCCGCTCAAAGTTGAGGCTATCATCAATCTCCCCTCTCCATCCTCATTACATCAGCTACAGAGTCTACAGTGGAAGGCTATTTTTTTGCATCGTTTTATACCTAACTATGAAAAAGTGGCTAAAGGATTCATGTGATTACTAAAGAAGGGTGTCCCTTCCTTTGGGATGAGATCGCCCAGAAGTCTTTCGATGCTTTGAAGGCATTACTTGTCAACGCTCCTCTGTTGCATCCTCTGAACTATCATCACGATTTTTCCATCTATTTAGCCGCCACTTTCAACATGATTTCCATGGTTTTGGTCCAAGATGATGATGACGGTGATGAGTATGTTATTTACTACCTCTCTCGTAACCTTATCAATACCGAAATGCGCTATGATCATGTCAAGAAGTTAGCATTAGTTGCGGTTCAAGAAGTTCAATGTTTTCATCATTACATTTTGCTGCGTATTGTGGCTGTGTTTTTCGACTAAAACCCTATGACTTATGTATTGTCTCGAAATTTTTTGGGGGGCAAGTACTCAAAGTGGATTTTAAATCTCCAAGAGTTCGACTTGGAGTTTACTACTGCCAAGTTGAAGAAATCGCTAGTATTTTCCGATTTGATCTGTTCCCTCCCCTCTGACCCCACTCTGTCTAGTTCTGAGGAATGCATTCTAGACGATTCACTTTTTTTTATTAGCACCCTCAATCCTCGATATGGTGATATCATCTTATATATTCCAACTTTTACTTTTTTATTTGAGTTGACGAAGGACAGTCGCTGATGCATTCATCATCAATCGCAACCTTTTTGCATAGTCCAAGATACACTCTATCGCATCGGAGTAGATTCCATTCTCTGCCGGTGTTTGACTCTCGAGGAGGCTGAAAAAGCCCTGAATGATTGTCACAGTGGCGCCTGTGGTGGTGACATGTCTATTTATGCCACTGCACAGAATATTCTTCATGTTGGGTATTTTTGGCCCTCCATCTTTAAGGACTGCATTGTTGTTGTTCGAAAATGTCATGATTTCCTGATCTACTAGCACAAGATGCATGCGTCGCCTTCACATCTCCACCCTGTCATTACCATTGGTTCCTTTGAGAAGTGGGGCATTGATTTTATGACATGTAACCCTCACTCAGCTGGGGGGCATGCTTATATCATCGTAGCAGTTGACTACTTCACCAAGTGGGCCGAAGCAATGGCTACACTTTCCACTGACGGTAATAAACTAGCTCAGCTCATATTCAATCACATAATTTCTAGGTTTGGTGTCCCTCAACCCATCGTTACCAATCATGGTTCCCATTTTCAGCATTATATGGTGGCGGAGTTGACTTCTAGGTTGGGCTTGTGGCACAACAACTCAATGCCATACTATCCTTAGGCCAATGGCCAAGTTGAAGCTGTGAATAAAGTTATTGTGACCATGCTTCAACATACGATTGGGATGCACAAATTAAACTGGAATCTCATGTTATTTTCAGCTCTTTAGGAATACCAAACCTCAGTTAAGGATGTGACTAGATTCACTCCATTTCAGCTTGTTTATGATTTTGAAGCTACCCTTCCGATTGAGTGTGAAAGACCTTCACTCAAGTTGGTTGTTGAATTGCTACCGAACACTTTGCCAGAAGAAGAGCATCTTCTCTACTTAGAAAGGCTGGATGAAACTTGCCACTTGATTTCTCTGGTTATCGAGGCACAGAAGAAGTGGGTCAAAGCCCATTTTGACCAGTCAGTTTCCCCTCTCTCCTTTGTAGAAGGAGACTTCATTATCCTATACGACCAAGCTCATGATAAGCTTGGGGCAGGAAAATTTCAACCCATGTGGCATGGGCCCTACATTGTTAAACGTGTCTTGCGGAATGGGACCTATGAGCTCATTGATTACGAAGGTCATCCTCTGGATCAACCCAGAAATGGGTTGTATCTCAAAAAATATTATGCATGAGTCATTCATGCATGTTTTGTGTACATAGGTGTTCTTTTCATTTTTGTACATTTTTGGCTTGGTGTGCTTTGTGAGCATTTTCCTGCTTATTGGGTCATTTCTTATTATGCATATGTCTATTACCCCTTATGTAGGTTTCACTGATGGTGCTTCCCGTAGTACCTGGAACTTGTCTTCGGCAGCCTGGGTGATTTATGATCCTGCTGGTGAGTTGGTAGATCTACAAGATATTTGTCTAGGACAAACTACAAACAATGTCATTGAGTATAGTGTTGTCATTGAACTATTAATTGAGGTGATTACCCTCGGCATTCATGCATTGGTTGTAAATCTAGACTCACAGCTTATTGTTCATCAACTTAATGGACATTATTCAGTTAGAAACCCTCAGATTTTAAGGTTGTATTTACGTGTTCGTTTGCTGGAAAGAAATTTTGATTACATTACATATAAACATATTCCTAGGTGAATGAATTCATTAATTGATATAGCAGCTAACATTGTATTTGATAGACATTTGCGTAATCTATAAAATCATCATCACATGAAAAATATCCAGATAGGAAAATAGATGTGTGTGTGTGTGTGTGTGTATATATATATATATATATATATATATATATATATATATATATATATATATATATATATATATCGAATGTTTTCATTGGTGTGAATCATAAGTACGAAATATGTGTGTTTATGTTACATCTTGAGACACCATGTCTCTAAAAAATATGGAGAAATAAATCCTAGGTGTCTAATCGGCATGATGCTCATGATATCAAGTCACTGCCCGTACAAGCCACCTCAACAAGTGGTGAACTCGGCTTGACACCCCTACAGTGTGTCTGTGGTATGCACGAGGAACATCGTCAAATCACGCATAATCTGGGACCCCATGAGAGATTCCCTCCAGATTACACACGATTTCCTCCTCCTCGCCTCCCTCACCATGAGGGGAAATATAAATGTCGCGAGGGACTCGCCTCACTATCAAAGAGATGCCTGTGGGTATTTCTGGTCCAACATCTGCATAACACATGGATTTAATTTCAGAACATACATCACAAAAAAAATCATAATACTCATCAAAATTAAAAATGAGTCTTACCAAGTGCTTCATCCCAATCCTCTCCTTCTAGGAGTGGGAGGTCTAGATCACTAGTGAAATATGTGCCAGAGTAGGGCGAGTCCTCCATGACAATCAGCAGTCCACGGAGCCAATCAAGGAACTCCGGTCTCCAGGACATCTGTTGCCCGCCCCCTGAACTTGGCATCAACGCTGCCCAACGGTCCATCTGTGGCTCCGGTGCCTCTGGTGTTGGGACTGTCACTTCCTGTCACTGAAAAATGTGTAGTCATTACAGGAAGAATGATACCAAGATGGATCCATATTTGAACTACTTTAGTTTGGCCTTATTGCATTTCGTCAGGTGACGTTTCATATTGATCGTCACTACCTCTACCCAGTTGTAGAGGGTCGGTGTCATAAAATCTACTGCAAGACGAAGCTATGTTTTTGTTGCTTCATGTGATGCTTGCAATCCCGCAGCTCGCGTGATGGTGTGTAGCACTACTTTTAGTGCCAAGTCCGGGATAGTTTGGATATCAACTTTCCCACTTCCTGATCCTTTTTGTGCCCCTCGACATACCCTGTTGATAACCATGCTCATGTTATCCATGGTGGGTCAGGTGCCGGTCAAGACTGGTATTTCCCCCCTTCGCGATAGTCCTGTTATGAAGTAAATGTCTGAAGCATCAATTTGGAGTTCTTGATCACGAAGAATGAATTTTTCCTGAAGCTCATCCCAGATACTGATCAGGTATTTCAGCAGCTCTAGTTGAGCTCTGAGGCATGGTGTCATGACAAATTTTTTCAGTCCATAGTCTCTAAGAGCTTCCATGCATCTCTCATTTTCCATGGCAAGCTCATCTTCCTCACTGTGTTCCTATTATTTGCATTCGATCACCATTTTTCCGCTTTGCACCTACAAAAATGTTCATATGAACCTCATTAACCAAATTAAAATCTTTGAATTTGTGAAAATTGAGCTTGCTTGCTTGCATTGTAATCTTAAAAAGGTTTGCGCGGTTGGCGCGACTATTTGGGAAAAAATCGTGCCAGTGGGCATGCCCTAGTTCAGAAATCTTGGCGTTTGGCGCGAGTCCATGCCCGATACTCGCGCTAACCATTGTGCCCTATTTTTTACAAATTCCACAACAAAATTCCAAATTTTGGGTTGCAAGTAATGAAAGAGGAATTAAAATGTAGGGAAGGTTGTTGGCTCTTACCTGGAACTGACAGGTTCGAGATTGATCTGTCGGATCGCCCACTATCGTTGCTTCAAAATCATAGTCTAAAATGGGTAACTATTGCTCCACAAGAGGTAAAAGTGAAAAGTAATTATTTTTTACCATTTTCAGCATTTTATAACTTTTCAAAACCCTAATTAGGTTTTAATACATGTTTTTAGATTACTACGTTATGTTGTTTCGAGAAATGGGTTTTATATTTGTCTCTTGTGCATTGAAATGTCTTTAAATGAGATAGCGATGAAGTAACAAGTTGTATTTTATACTTTTTTGGACTTGGTAAAAACACGAAAAAGTCACTATTGGAGTCATCTTTTAGCTCTTTTCTCACTCTCTAAAACTGAAAATATTGTCGGGACTCTTGTCGTTTTGAACTTGTTAAATGGATGTGAAACGATATCTACCCAGTATACTTTTACCCCTTTTTTGGGCTGGGATAGATTATTTACGAAAAAGGAATACCTTAGTCTATTGCGACTAAGAGGTTTTCTTGGATATTGTTTTCTACCTTTTTGGATTTGAGGGACTATTTATGTAAAGGGACATGTTGGAGTTTTCTTTTCTGCTTCTTTTCAAACTCTCTAAATGTGAAAATATGCCGAGTTTTTCCTTTGTCAAACTCGTTAAACCCTGATGACATCAGACATCATCACCATGACTTTCACCTCCTTCCTCCTTCCTAGGGCTCATAAAATGTACTAGGATGGATTTTTCTAAAGGACAAAATTACAATACAAGCATATGTTATCCCCTTCAAGCTTGTTTTTCAAAAATAATTGGGGTACTCGTCGGAAATGGTGGGGGAAAGTGGAACTAGTTTTTAGTTTTGTTGCCAGTATGTCGCTCTTGAACATGACACTCATCTGCATTCGTGTCGGGTTGGGGGCATCTCATTTCGTCATTTTTCCTCCATGGGTTTGGTTAATCTATTTTTACCTCTCATATACTCTTTGCCATGTCATCATGACCTCAGATCCCTTGATGTCAAATACTTCCAAATCTAGAGTCATGTCACTGATATGTTCAAGAGAAGTTTGACTTTGCAGTTTTCAACCTCCCTCTGATTCTCTGCTGGTCTTGATTCATTATCATCATGTTCCTCTGTCTTGTGTCGATCATGTGGGAAAAATTATTGCTGTCCTTTGACCGGGTCACTTACTATCGACTTCAGCTCATTATCTAGGAAGTTGATCTAGAGACTCCCTTCCGGTACCTTGGAGCTTGCATGCCTCAATGGAAAGTTCTTCGCGTTCGACGAAAGGTCCACATCATTGGCCCTCGATCGAGTGATTCTATGGGTGTTCAATGTCATATCACTATTCACATTCTGCGGATTGTACCTGTTTTACCTTGAGATCCATTGACATTATTTGTGGTTTCTCTCATGCTTGTTAACATCTTCCATCATTGGCTGGTAATCAGGTGACTTTCTTGCATATTCGAATTCAGCTCACATATTCGCATGCTTGAATTTGCACTTGTTCAGGTTGAGATGGAGCACAAGACCCTGGGTTTTTTCTAATAAGATCCAGGCTGTGGGATATTGTGGTTTATCATGAATTTACATGACTCTTTTGACTGGATGGTTACGACCATACCTGAGTCTATTTTTTGATCCTTACTGTTGGATGGATGCGTCCAGACCTCGGATCTCAGTTTATATGTACTCTATTATGGATGGTTGCACCCATGCCACCTGTCCATGTATCATAGATATCAGTTGTACTTATACTTATAGGTCTTCCGACAGTGGTGTTTGGCTCAAACGCATTCTCGTAAAGCATTTCACGCCTCCCTCTCTCTCGAACCTCATGCTTTAGGGGGCAATTGTTACACAACATTTTGTCATTGTCCCTGCAATCCCTATCCTGCACATTGGAGGATCATTTATATGACTAAAACAAAGTTTCATGCCTTTCGAAGACAATCATTGCATCCCTTTCCATGAGTTAAACATTCCTTCTCTTGACAATTCCCTAAGCAGACCATCAGAAATACATGTTTTTGCCTTGGTGCTAGTAGACCATTATGCCCTCGTGCCAATGAAGAAGATCAACATTGGGCCCTGCACCCACTGGTGCTCTGTCCAAGTGAACTACCCGTGCCAGCCTGTTTATAGAATGTTTTTTAAAAATAGAGGCAAAGTTTCCATCATAACAACTTCGTGGTCAAGTCATCTGGAGTGGTTCGATTGAATAACCATGGCATCCCTCCTTTGGCCTCTTGTTTCCAGATTTTGGGGAAACCTCCCAAGGGATAAGGCCTCTGTTCCACCATTGTAGGGATCCGAACCTCCTCCTCTCCCTCTATAAATAAAGCCATATTCCATTGATGAGCTAGCTAAACATATTATAGTTGAAACACTGAAGAGAATTCCTGAACATTTTGCTAGAAAGATATAACAGAAGAAAATTTTTTCGAGAGATATTAGGCTTGTGCCCTCACCCCATCCAAATTCCCCGACGATCCTTCAATACGCGCTTCGACTGAACCAAGTTGAAGGAAGTTGTGACATCAAGGATGTTGGGTATGTGTTATATTCTTTCCACGACTAGCCTCACGTGCTGTACGTTGCGCCGGGCGCAGCAGGGGGGTCACAAGGGGGGAGGCAGCCCCCACTGTTGGGGTCTGGGGCAGCGCCCCAACGAAAATTTGTTTGGTGTGCGGACCCACTCATAGGCGGACCCACCCATGTTTTGCGCATGATTTTGCACATAGTTTTGGGGTACGATGGTTTTCGGCCCCTGGTATTTTGTAGATCCGGTCAAGGGAACTACGATTATGTTCTAATCCAGGGTTAATGGATTGGGGTTTATGTATGCTTCAACATGTATATATATGTTTTGTAACACTAAAAGGAATATAATGAAAAATCAATTTGGTCGTCCCGATTTGGGATCCAGGGGAAAATATCTGTGTTTATCTGTTTTATGTTTTATGCTCTCACTATTGTTTATTTTCTGTTATAATATTTGTGTGTAGATAATTTTTGTTCAGTGTTAAAACCTACATTTGGTATCAGAGCTGTTTCAGCTTCAAGGGGACGCCTTTTCTGCTGATGGTTTTTTGCTCGGGCCTGAGGTAGACCCTGTCCAGTGGGAGATCTGCGGAATCAATTCTTGTGGTGAAAAAATATGGCGAGCAGCAGAAAGATAGAGATCGAGAAATTTAATGGTTATAGTTTTGAGTTATGGAAGCTCAAGATGGAGGATCTGCTGGTGGATAAATATTAGTGGATTGTGGTAGATCCGAGTACTAAACCAACGACAATGTCAGATGAATACTGGAAGAAACTGGATCGGAAGGCTAAGAGCACAATACGGTTGTGTGTCTCAGATTCAATATTGTTGAATGTATCTAGGGAAGCTACGGAAAATAATTTGTGGGAAAAAATTGGGACTTTTTACCAATCTAAGTCTCTGGTGAATAAGTTGTTCCTGCGTAAAAAGTTGTATAACCTGAGGATGAAGGATGGAGACTCGGTGACAGAGCATCTGAACGCCTTCAATACTGTGGTAAGTTAGTTGTCATCTGTTGATATTAAAATATCAGATGAAGATAAGTGAATTAGTTTGTTGTGTTCTCTACCAGACTCGTGGGACAATCTGGTTATTGCAACAGGTAGCAATACAACTACCTTGAATTTTGATGACATTGTCTCAGCCTTGTTGTCGGAGGAAATGAGATGGAGAAATATGGAGGGCCGTAATGGATATGCCTTATCTGTATGAGGAAGGTCCCAAAACAGAAACAAGAATAAGGTTTCGAGTGGGAAATCCAAATATAGAGGGAGATCTAAATCTCCTAGAAAGTTTGTAAAGGTATGTTGGAAATGCGGAAAGGAAGGGCACTACAAAAGGGAATGCAAATCTAAATCTCCTGAGAAAGGAAGGGGATCTAATGATGCTCCTTCTGCAGAGGCAAAAACCACCTCGGATGAAGGTGGGGATGTGTATTTGGTTTCTTCTTCAAATACACATGTAGATCACGAGTCATGGTTGATTGACTCGGGTGCATCCTTTCACTTCACTCCCCATAGGGAGTGGTTCTACGAGTATGAGAAATATGATGGCAGCGATGTATTCCTAGGGGATGATAGGAAGGCCAAAATTATCAGACGTGGAAAAGTCAAGATGAAGCTACAAGGTGGAAGGATTATAACACTTCCTAGTGTTCTGCATATTCCTGCATTGGCCAGAAATGTGATTTCTGTAAGCAAGATGGATGATGCAGGTGTAAAAACAGTGTTCGAGAAAGATGCCTGCAAGATGGTTCGGGGAGCACTGATATTAATGTGGGGAGTTCGTATTGGAACTCTGTACAAGCTACAAGGTAGCACTATTATTGATGGGTGTAACAGTTCTGTGGTTCCTGAAAGTGGAGCGGAAAGCCTAGCTGTCTCTGGATAAAAGATCATGCTATGGCATCAAAGGCTTGGAAATATTGGAGAGAAGGGAATTCAGATACCGCATAGAAATGGTATGGTAGAAGGTATGTCTAATTTCTCTCTGGATTTCGATTTCTGTGAACATTGTGTATATGGGAAGTAGAATCGGGTGAGTTTTCCTTTGGGTGCTAAGAGGGCAAACAAGATATTAGAACTTGTGCACAGTGATGTGTTTGGACTTGTGTCAGTTCCATCACTGGGAAAGTCTGTGTACTATGTTTCATTCATAGATGACTTCTCAAGGAATACATGGTGTTAGTGTCCCGTGTTTTGATAGTTTGAAAAATCAAAAGAAAAGGCAACATCAGAACCAATCTTTAGAGTTACAGGATCTAGTCCTCCTGTTCTCAGAGAGGGATCTCTCAAAATTTTGTTTGCAAAGGTTTATCTTGTGTGCTTTGAGTATTGGTTTTAGACTAGTTATTAAGTGCAGGTGTTTATTTGTTTGTTTGTTTGTTTGGTTGGAATGATACAAAAGAACATGACAGGCCTAGGAAAGATATATAGGACAGAGAAATATCTGGTTCATTGGGAAATGGAGTCAAGAAAAGGTCATAACAAACTCATCAATGGATATGGGATATCAAAGGGCAAATCTAACTTGGCCACAGGATCCTTTTGTTTTTGGAATGAGATGAACATTAATGATTTGGAAAGAGAGGTTTAATTCTCAAAAAAGGGAATTAGAAAGAATAATTTGAACAATAAAGAGCTCTTTGATAGACAGGGCTAACCATAAATTCTACAAATCACACCTTTAAGAAAATAATGATTTTAAAACAACTTTTAAAATGAAATCTAAGATTCGGGGAACACCCTATTTCCTCAAAGATTTATTTTAAAGGACTTAGAAACATAAACTATTTACTGATAATTACAATCATAGAAGAGGGAACACCTAAAAACATCTATGATCATAATTATAACGACCTTTAAGCCAACTGTTTAAGTGAGGACAAAGGGCGAGATCAAAACAGACCTCTTTGATTCACTGTAAGCAAAGAACTTCAAAGGGAGACTTCAATAACTGTTTTTAAGTGGCAGCAGACAAGCAGGGAGAACCATAAATCATGCTGAAACCAATTGTTGGAACTATTAAGGAAATAAACAAGCATCAAGATTAAAGAGAGAGATTAAAGACTCTAAAATACTTCAGCGGAAGAAAAAATGAAACAGTGAAGGACGAACAGGTCTAAGGTGCTTCCAAGAGTCATTTCTTAGCCTAAAAATTTCAACCTACTGTAGTAAGAAATTATGGAACATAATGAAAACAGAGGAAAACATAAAATAGTTCAGAATACTTCACCAAAAGCCAAGCTCATGGATCCAATGATAGAGCCTTCTCAGGAACAAGCATGCAACAACATCATCAAGGTTTCCAAGACTTTAGTTTCTTCTTCAACTTCAACGGACTATGTATTTATTTCAAAGAGTTTCAGTATTACAACTGGTGATCAAAAAACAACCAACCCCTCACTCATCTTCTACAGAAGTATATATAGAAGGATGAGGAGGTGAGATCTGATAAAAGATCTCCAATTACAATTAATACAGACTTAATGGTTTCTTGGCCTTTGAGGGGCTCAATGAAGGAATTTTTATACACATCCTCTGTATTAAATGATTTACATAAAGATTTAAGCTCGGTGGGAGATTTTGTTGACCTTTGAGGCTCTGTGTGGCGTCAAAGTAACTCTGCAGATGTTTGTCATTAATTTTCCTGCAGAATTTACACTTTGGATGTGTTGTGAGGCAGATATCCGGTCCTGATCAATAAATTCAACCTATGATTGAATACTTTGAGGCATAGGTGGCATCATGGTAGCTAGAGGGATCAATTTGCCTCAATTGTGGCAGTGGAGGTTTCCTTGTTGATAAAACACTTCAGATTCTCTTTAAACTGTGTTTTAAATCAGGGATTAGGCTTTTGATAAACATTCTTAGCCGTGATCCCCACAAAATCTGTCTTTAATCCTCTGTTTTGATATATTTTTTTCTTCGGCACTGATACTCTTTGATTTGTGTCTAATTCACTGTGCTTTGCTGGTATGCAGGGTCGCGCAGGGATGATATGGCATCAATGCCTCGCGGATGATTGATGAAATGTGAATTTTAAACCCTGCGAATGATTTTTGTATAAAAAATCGAAGGTGGGAGGATCGTCATCCTCTACCTTCGAATTTTATTCATTCATAGTGGAAAAACCCTTTGAACCCTACAAAATATGAAAAAGATTAGAAAATCCTGCATTTATAGGTTTATTTCTGCGGAGGACGTGTGGGGGAAGCATGGCCGTTGGATGGCATCATCCAACGATCATGATTGATCGGGAGAAATTATAGAGAGGCGGAAGAATTGTTTAAATCAGAGCCTTCGATCGCGTAGAGATCGACGGTCAGGAGAGGAAACAGAAAGTCAAAGGGGAAAATGTTTGACCAGGCGATGAATCAGCGCGATGTAATATGGGCTGTCGATCTGCAGATTAGATCGACGACGGAGATCTATTGAATGCCGCACCATAGCCCGGTTAACTGTTGGGCATCTTCGGTGAGCGATAGCCGTTGGATGGCCTGCCCCAGATCGGACGGTGGATGCTAATATCGCACTAGGTCCACGTCCGAACGTTAACACGCGATGGACGACGGTTTTATGAAAAGTGCCCAGGACGCGTGTCGGCCAACGTATGGAATCACTGCCGATCAGGAAAAAACCGCCCTCGCCCAAAGGTGGTGTGATAGATACCACGCAGTTTTGCAATTGGTTAGTGGATGGTAGGGACCACTGGGTTGATGGGTGTTTATTCTTTTTCAGGCTTATTATATGAAAAAGACAAAAAAATCAAATATAACAAAAAGAGCGGGAACGAGATGTATCTTCTCTAGTTGATATTTTGATATAGTCTGATCAGTTTTAGCCTATGAACTTTGTAGCAACGCCATATATTTCCTTCATTTGGGATGGTTCTAGTTTGACCTAGGTTCAGCCTTTACCATGTTTCACTTGTCGGTTCTCCCCCGGTTGGTTATCTCTTCCAATAATATGGAGAGTTTGTTTTGCCTCCTGCAAGACAGACTTATACAGTGTCACTTTTTACTGCCATGGTCATCACAGAGTCGTGCTTTTGTTCAAGGGAAGTCTAGCCTGAGTCGGCCATTCTGCGGTGTCTCTTGACTCATTATTCAGTCGGCCTTCCCGGTCTTGTCGGTATCATGTTCTATCACATCAGATGTTTTGATCTTCTGCTCGTGCTGGTTTGAGAAGGTCCCCATTGACTTCTTGCCGGCGGGTTTGTCTCTTATCGACTACGACACATTGCTCTGAGAGCAAGCCTAGAGCCGCACCTTGGGCCTATTTTCATCATTGATAGGTGACCTCGTGCTCAGCATTTGATCATCATCATGGGTCTTTGACTGAGTGGTTTCCCCTGTGTTCGATGTCAGCACACATTATCACACTTGGGATTCGTGCAGTACCTTGATTTCCATTTGACCCTATCGGTGGATTTCTCGCCTCTGTGTCAGCTTTCATTATTAGTTGGTTCAGAGGGTTTCTTCCGTGCGCTAGCTTCATCTTGTGCACGTCGGAAACGTACTTCGGTTTTGGTTCCATCACTCTACTTCGTCCGATTCCTTCCAAATCTTGGCCTGCGGGTTACACTCGCGCTGGACTGATGTAGGATGCCTTAATGCCTTCCTTCCAGCAGATCTTTTCCCATCGACTCCGACTCATTTCTCTGGGAATAAGGTCTAAAGTCTTTTTTCAGTACCTTAGGGTTTGCAGTCATCAGTGGCAGACTCTTCGCTATCGACAGTGGGGATTCATCATTGCCTCCTGATTGGTAGATTCTTTCCAGTGTTCGACTTCAACTCATTCAAATTCACCTGCCCAGGATCAACTATGGGCACATAAACACTCATCTAATACTCTGGTAGTTGTCTCTCTATAATTAGTTATGAGAAACATCATTGCGTGTCCAAAGATTTCTCATAAGTAAACTTGACTCATTTTATTTCCCATTGTGTGGTGTACGTTGTGATCGTAGAGAACCTAAGGTTATACTCAGCATTTTCTCAGGTTCACACTGTTGTGATCCTTTCGTTTTACTTCTCAGTGTTGCCGTCCACCTTATATGTTGCGATTGACACGAGCGGCATCTTGTATGTTCGTCCCATTACCAGACTGTATCGTTGATACATTTACTTGATCAGTCACTTGGAGGTCGATTGCTTATTTGATACGAGACATCTGGTTACTGCATCTTTGATCAGCTTTCTATATACTGATACTTGAACTATTGTCTGAGACTTGTATTTCCGGGCCCTGCTCAGATGATTCAGTATGTACTTTCAGTTGAGTTATACTTGTATACATATTGGATCTATTTCAGTGCTTTCCATATGATGTATTTTTGACTGAGCATGGGTATGCCCGCCTCAGCATGAGTTGACTCTCTGGTTTCTTTCATTGGTTTTGGCAGGCTGAAATCTGGTGAAGTCCTCTCTTGTCCTTGCGAAGTTCTTTCTATGTGCATAATACATTTCGGCCATCATGTACCCCTTCTAACCTCATATATTAGGGGGCATCTGTTATAGCATCATTTCTCACTTTGACATGATTCATGATTGCTTTATGGCTTTTTGGGCACCCATTCCTACAGACTTGGAAAAATTCACTTAAAAACAGTGGAAAATCCCTCATATGCGACTATGCCCATACTTTTCCGCATGTATACGCGAGTACAGCTAGAATTTTCCGCGTATGCCATTAAAATGATTAAAAAATATATAAAAATCCCTAATTTCGCGCTGGGTTGATGGTTACTCAGGTAGTTCAACCACCCCAGCCCGTGGCCAACTGTTTCCAACTGCTGAAACTACTTGGAGGGACTATAAAAGCCCTCATGTGTATGGCCTAAGGGAGAGAGAGAATTATTGATATTATACTCTGTTGGTATTCCCTATCCAAGTCTGATTCCCCGTGCCTCCTGCACTTTCCCAGTTCATTATAGGAAACCCTTGTTTCCTTGAGATATACATCCTTTATATGTTATCTCGTATGCACCAGTTTGGAAGGAGTCTTAGCGAGGCAAGGGCTGGACGGATCCGGACGACGGTCTGCGAAGGCCTTGGAAGGATCAGGTGATCTCTCCTCTTGATTACTTTTGTACGTACTATTTATAATACAGAAGTATCATGCTGTTCCCGAAATAAACGTGTTAGTGTATGCTTTGATGTATGAAGAATATTTGTTATACAAGCATTCATTATGATTTATTTAATGTTTTATATGAATCTCACTAACATATAGAGTAGAAATATGCTTTGTGCTGGTTTCTTCTTGTATTTCAGGTTAAGGAGGAAGGACGGTTGCAGGGAGTTTGGACTCCACGTGGATCTACTTCAAACGTAGGACCAACGGGTAAACCTCTCATTCTGCTCTGTTTAGTTTTTATGGAGTCTCTGTTAAGTAGTACGCCCCTGCTCTGTGGAGGTTGAATCCCAACCAACCTCTAGGGTGTTAATTCCCTGAAACAACTCTGCATCGTCAATCTGTAGATCAGATTGACGACGGAGATCGGCTGAGGTTTTGAATCGGCGAAAATTTAGAAAATAATTATAAACCCAAAATTTCGAAAATAACATAAGGTTTTTAATATTTTCGAGGCAGGATATGTATTTTGTGGCTAGGCACCCGTTTGCGGGGCCGCGAGGTTACATGGGGGATCATGCGACCGGGGGTTTATGCAGGAAGGGGCTAAGACCCATATATGTCCAACATGTGGGTTTTTATGGTTTTTTAATGGTTTTTCAAAGGAAATTGAGGGTTCCAATAAGGCAAAGAAGGAGTCTTTGAAACCTTATCAAGGGATTTTGAAGAAGGGGAAATGGGAAAAACATGAAAATGAGGGATAAAAACTGAGGTTAGTTTTGGCAAAAGGAGAAAGGAAAAAGGTGTTTGCAGCAGTATTTTTCCTTGGAAATTAGCAGGATTTCTGAAGGGGAAAAAATGCAGAGTAGTGAAGATTGGGACAGAGGCAGGAGGCCTCCAAGAGTCTTCAAGGGCCAACACTTTTTAGTCATAAAATTTGTTCCTTGAAGGCTCCAAAGAGTTTTAGCCAACATTTGGTATAACAAATTTTATAGCTGGCTAACAGTGGCTCCACTTGGGAATGATGCCTTCTTGAAGGCATCAAGAACTTTCAGACTTGGATTCTCTGGGAGGCTGATCAGTTGCCTTATCCATTGGGCTGCCCTTCCTTTGCTGAGATGACTTTCTCTAAAAACATATTTAGCAACCATAAAGATAATGGATCTTTATCAATACAAGCTTTCTACCTACCCAATCTTACTGATGTAACATTTTCTCTTCATTAGAGTGCACTTGGATTGGCAAACTCTTTTTACAACATTTTATTCTTTTGAAAATATAAAACTAATCTAATTCTACTCCTTATTTCTCCCTGAACTCAGATTAAGCAGTTGAGTTCAGATGCTTCTCTACCTATTCTACCATCTGTTGGGATTAAACTGTCCAACATATTTTTATTCTCTAAATTCTACAATAGAAATTGAAAAGCATTCAAGTTAGGATTGAACAGTCTAACTTGATGCTGGTCTATGGCATAACAAACAAACTGCACATAGACGTTTATTTTGCACAAAATTTAAAACAAAAATGGAAGGCTTGAGATCTAAAATTTGAAAACATTTCCTTCCTCTTTTCTACAGCTCTGTTTTGATCTTTGTTTTGAGCTATCTTTTCTTTTCTTCTGGTTCAGGTTTTAATCTGATTAGAACCAGATTTTTACATCTTTTGACTCAGAATTTGAAACAGATTTGAGTCATTTTCTCTTTGAAACTTTAGGTTCATATTTTGAGCATGTTTGAACCTTTAATTTCTATCCTAAACTATATACTGATAAGCCAAGATTAAGCAGTTTGTCAAATCGAATTCACTATCCTATCAGCAAAAAATTTAAAGCTATTTAGTCAAGATTAAACTGTTTGACTAACTAGAAGTGTGTTTTTTAGGAGTGGCATTTGAGCTTGCACACTTTCAGATTTGTTTCTCTTTTTTTCTATGGGGCTATACCTTTACTTTTTTCACCATCTGCCCTCTTTTCTTTCTTTCTCTATTTTTGTATTTTTGATTTCATAACTTTGAATGCAATGTTTCAGACTATGATATTTACAATGAAAAATAAAATGCTTTGAAACTTAAGATTCTTGGCAGAAGTAATGCTTGAGCATCCTGCCATTGACAGGACCTCCATATAGGTCTTCTCCATTCAATTCTTTCAATAAAAATTCATTGTGACCCCTCTTAGCATGAATAATATAGGGTCCTTTCCACAAGTTCTCAATTTTTCCATGTTTTCCCTTCTCTTCTCTTCGTGAATCCCACATAAGAACAACATTTCCAACTTGGAAATTGTTTGCCTTAGTCCTCTTATCAAATAGCTTCTTCATATTTTCTTGGACCAACTGTGTTCTCTCATAAACTTCTTCTCTGGTCTGCTGTAAATGGATTGTTTGGCTGATTCTTCTCTGCATATCATTCTCTTCAATCTACACTTCTTGAAGGAGTTTCATGACTGGAACTCCCAATGAGGTAGGAAAAACTACATCCATGCCATAGACTAGCTGATAGGGGGACATATTTATTGACTTCTTTGTAGTTAATCTATGAGCCCATAAGGCATGAACCAGCTTACTGTGCCATGATTTTTGATTCTGTTCCAACAATTTTTTGATTATATTGATGAGACTCTTGTTGGAAGATTCAGCGAATCCATTTCCTTGGGGATAGTAAGCAGTGGAATGGCCCAAGGTTATGTGTTATTTGTAACATAAATCAACCATCTTCTTAGATTTAAAAGCAGCAGCATTATCTGTTATGATTTTTATGGGACAATCGAATATGGATAGGATGTTGGTTTCAAGAAACTTGATAACGACAGAGTCATTAGCATTCCTGGAAGGTATAAATTCTATCCATTTGGTAAAGAAGTCAGTGGCTGTGAGGATCCACTTATGCTGAGCTGAGGAGGATGGGTGAATTTCCCCAATGAAGTCTAAACCCCATTGTTGAAAAGGTGCCTCAACTCTGATAGGATGTAAGGGTAAAGGAAGAAGTTTTCTTTTGCCATCAAAAATTTGACACTTATGGCAAGACATGACCAAATTTTGAGTGTCTGGGAAAAGGGTAGGCCAATAGTAACCAGATCTAAGAATTTTGTTTGCTGTGGCCTTCCAGTAGAGGTGTCCTCCACATTCTTCGTCATGCAATTCATGCATGATTTTTCCTCCATCATCTTCAAGTAAACATTTAAGAAAAATTCCAACAACATTTTTCCAATATAATACTCCATCTAATATGCAAAAACTCAAAGCTTTTTGTTTCAAAAATCTAGCTTTAGTTTTAGACAGAGAAGGAGGGGCATTTAAATATAAAAGCACATAAACAATGTTAGCATACCAAGGAGAATTTAGAAAAGTTTCTTCAATAAAAGGAGCAGTGGATTCTTCTATTTCTTCCAACACATCTACCATATTTATGTCAAGTGCTTGGAAGTTAGACTCAGCCATAAGTTTTTCTAATCCTTGCCCTTTAACTAGTTTGGTGGGCCTAATTTCTAAGTCATATTCAAGAATAGTTGCGATCCATTTTCCCCTTTTACCATCAGGGTCTTGAATTAGAATGTCCTTGACAACAGTATGTGGAAAAAAATAAATTATGTGAGATTGTAAAATATAGACCCTAAAGTCTTTTAATTCTTTCACTAATGCTAAGGCTTGCTTTTCCATGATGTTATATTTGAGAGGAGAATCTCTTAAGGCCCTAATAAAGAAAGATATTGGTTGTTCTTGCCCCAAGTCATTCTTTTGAAGTAACACTGCAGCTATTGTATGCTCAGATGCAAAAGAAAATATATAAAAATCTTTGGTAAAATATGGACTAATCAGAACTGGTGTTTGAGCAAGAGCTTGTTTGACCAGCTAAAATGATTGTTTAGCTGGTAAAGTCCATTTTACACTGACATTTTTCTTAAGCATGTTTGTAATGTTTTTTAATAACTCAGCAAGATTAGGAATAAACCTTCTCAGAAATTTAATATTTCCGATGAAAGATTGCAACTCCTTGAGGCTCCTTGGATGGCTGATCTGCAATATGCCATCTATCGTTGTAGGGTCTATTTTGATTCCCTCTTCTAAAATTATATGGCCAAGAAGTTTTCCTTCTTGGAGACCAAAGAGTGTCTTCCTGGGAGTCAATGATAAGCCAAATTTCCTACACTTCTCAAAAACGTTTCTCAGGTGAATCAAATGTTCTTCATCAGTTTTTGAGAAAACGGTTATGTCATCAAGGTAAATGATTATGAAATAGCCAATGTCTTCAGAAAAGGCTATGTCCATGGTCCTTTGGAAGGTGGCCCCTGCATTCATTAATCCGAAAGGCATTTTTACATACATAAAGGTGCCCCAAGGTGTGGTAAAAGCAATTTTGATTTGATCACTTGGGAGCACTAACACCTGGTTGTAACCTGAGAACCCATCTAAGAGGGATATCCTTTTTGACCCAACTACCATTTGAAGTATATGGTCCATCTTGGGTAAGGGGTAGTTGTCTTTTAAAGAAGCTCTGTTTAAATTTCTGAAATCAATACAGAGCCTAATTTCCCCCATTTTCTTTCTAACAGAAACTAAGTTTGAGACCCACTCTGAATACCTAATTGGCACAATGATCCTAGCAGCATGCATCTTTTCAATTTTTGCCTTAACTAAAGGTAATAAAACATGGTTTATTCTCCTTAGTTTTTGTCTAAAAGGCTTTTTATTTTCCTTCAAAGGGATTTTATGTTGGATGATGCTGGTATCATATGATTTTAGGTCTTTGTATCCCCAAGCAAAAACATCTTTAAACTCTTTGAACAACTCTATGTACTGCAATTTTATGTGAGCTGGGAGAGTGCTGGACAGCTTGATGATCTTGGGTTCTATTAGACTGCCTATGTTATTTTCTTCTACATTTGTTTCCACAGGCTCCATTCTTGGTTCTTTGGCTACATCGTTAAAGTCAAAAAGGTGTTCTAAAGGTGCTAGACCCCTTGGAATTTTATCATTTTTGCATTGTAAAACTTCCAAGTCTTCTTGGTCTGCGTTGTCAATTACCTTTTCTTCAAAAGGATTCTCATAATGATTTATATCAACAGTATATGTCATTTCAGCTTCTAGGATTTGTTCAATATACAAACGATTTTCTTTATGGCTGGTTTCTGATATTGGTATGCTGAAATCATTTTCTGATTTCAAGAAATCATTTATGTGTTTTTCTGAATCAAACACTTTCCAGTGATGTTCGTTATCAGGTACAACAGGCCTGTGTTTTACTTTTACACTGAGTTGTTGATTTATTTTAGGTATTTGGCAATTGTTGGAATTGAAAGCAAGTTCATTTGCTAGATGATTCAATTCTCTTGGAATGAAAATAAGTTCATACTTTTCAAAGGTTTTTAATAGATCAAGGGTAGCGTTTCGATATTCCCTAAGTCTTGGATTTTTAGCTGAGTATTCTCCTTTGATTTGTATTATGATAAGTTCAGAATCTCCTAAGATTGATATCCTCTGGGCTTCTAACTGTTTAAGCAGTTGTAAGCCTAGGAGAAGTGCTTCATACTCAGCAATATTGTTAGTGCATGGGAAATCCAATTTGTATGAAAAACTCTGTTTCGTATTTTGAATCCACACACCTGCTCCTGCACTTGTTTTATTACAAGATCCATCAAAATTTAGGGTCCAAAGTATGTCATTACTATTTTCATTTTCTTGTTGCTGTTGATTGGTAATGTTTTGAATTTGATTGAAGGGAATATTTGATTGTTTAGGTGAACTAATTGGATCCATGTTTTCCTTATCTGGCTGAGTGATTTCATCTTTGTTACATAAGATAAAGGAATCTAAACTTGATTGAATAGAATAGATTGGAGAGTTGTTTGGTTTGTCTATGTTGCTCACCATGTATTTCATGTGGGATTCCCTGCATAGTCTTCTGTTTTGGTTAAAAACAGGCAAGGTGGCATAAGACATGTCCATTTGAAGGCTTCCCTGAAGTTTGGCTCCGCAATATCTGGATAATAGCATGCCATACTTATGGGGAATGTCAGCTACAACTATGTCCATGACTAAACTCTTAGCATGGATTTGGGCTAAGTTAACACACAGATCTTTGATTAAACCCAAAAACTTGACTCTGCTTGAGTCAAAGGAATACAAGTCTTTGTATGGCTTAGTAATTTCTAAGCCTAAGCTTTCCATCACTACTTTGGGCATTAGATTGTGTGAAGCTCCTCAGTCTAACATAGAATTGTGTAAAATTTTCTCATGTATGTTCAAGCTAACATAGAAGGGAGGGACAACCCCTTCTTGGTATTTTCCTCCAACTTCTGGACCAAACAACAACTCTGGTTTGTCATCTGTCAAGTTTAAGGTATCAGTATTGTTTCCTAAGTTCAAAGCTTTCAAAACTTGGTTTTTGTACACGTCTTGGGTTACTAGTTCAACTAGGGGGATGGTAATTTTTATCTTAGCAATCTCTCCCTCAAGGCTGAAAGGAATAATTGACTTGTTTGTATTTACATATTTTTTTTCAATTGAATTCTTTTCAACAACTTTGATTTGCTGAACCTTGTTTGGACTGGTAATTGGGACAGTTTTATTAGGACCACTAGCTGAAGTGCTAGGGGTACTCTGTTCAACCTTTGGCTGGACACCTTTATATTTGTTTAAGTATGGTTTCTTAGCCAAAATATTGGTTTTCTCTGTTGTTTTTTTGGGTTGATTTTCTGCGTTTTTCTTGACAACAGTGCTAGTGTTCTTATCCTTTGAATTATCTATGTTTCCCTTGCTCCTAAGATCATACTGTTTGTGCACCTCCATGATTTCATTTTCAAAACCCAATCTATAGTCATCAGAATCTTCATAGGTATTTGTATTTTGATCATAAGAGAATAAATCTTGTTCTTCCTCAGTGAGGAAAACATCATCCCCACTATCTGATCCAATCAAGTTTACATGAGATTCTTCCAACCTTTCCAACTCCCTATCTTCTTCATATTGATCTACATAGTTATATTGAAAGGGAGGTCTAATCTGTTGGTCACTTTCTTTTTTCTTTCTTGATTGTTGTCCATTCTATAATTCTGATTTCTATTTCTATTTTGGGAGTTGTTCTGATTGTCTCTTGGATGTGTTCTCTCAAGTATGCTCATCCTTTTCATGATCTCTTCCAACATCTGTTCTGTCTTCGAGCTAGATGTGGAGGGTGTAGTGTCATCTTTATAAGTTACCCTCTTCTCTGATCTCAACCTATTTCTTTTCTCAAATATGTTTGCTTCTACGCTCACAGCTCCTTTATGCATGTCTTGTCCCTCTCCCTTATCTGATACATCATGTCCACATCAAGGCCTTCGGGATACCTTACTAAGGCCTTGCCTTGAGGAGGCTTCATGTGAAGTGGAAGAGCATTATAAACGCTATTGAACCTAGTGGAGTAGTCAGGAATACTCTCTCGATTTCTCTTGAGGCTGCTATATTCTGCTAGTATTTGGAGAGGATTATTTTTTAGTTCCCATTTGTTGATAAATTTTTGATTCAAGGCAGGGAGATCATTTATGCTATTAGGAGGTAAGTTTTTGAACCCATTTCTTTACATCTCCTCCTAAACTCTGGGCGAAGATCTTCATATTCACAGTTTCTTCTTCTATCTCCATGTAATCAAATGCATCTTCCATCCTATCTACATGTTGTTGAGTTGTTGTAGACTCTTTTCCAGTGAAGTGAGGGATTTTAGATTGGTAATCATTTGGTAAGGGAAGTAGAGGTTGTGGTAACAATAATGGGGCATACCATGTTGCCATGGCTGGAAATAAGGGTGGATTTACAAGAGGTGGATTTACAGTAGTGAAAGTGGGCTGAACAGGAGTGTTTTGCACAGTGGTAGTATGAATTGGAGTGGAAGAAATACTTGGGCCAACAAACTGATTTTGAGAAGACTTGTTATGGAAAAGGCTAAAGTGATAAAGAAACTGGGAATCAGGAGGAGTGGAAGGTGAGGCTTCTCTACTGAAGCTTTTTTGCAAATCTGCAATATCAAGGTCAGTTAGGTTTAAGTCACCTTGAGATCTGGTTCGAAAGATGTTCTTTGTATGATGTAAATCAAAGTGTGAATTCTCTAAGACAATAAGGTTTTCAGGGATAGAATTTTTTCTTAAGAGGCTCCTATTAGAAGCTAATTTTCTAGAATTAGAAGTCTGCCACAAAATTCTCTCAGGATTGTCAACGATTAAAGGAGGATTTGGGTCTGGATGGGATCTAGTGTTGATCCTATGTGAAGCCAGACTGTTTTTCAAAAATGAGAGAGGTGGGGGTTTTAGGGACTGTTTTTGGAAGCTTAACCTCTCAGGATGTTTTGTCTAAAATGGGACTAGGTTTCTAAACTTTCTTCAAGGCTGGTTAACACAGTCTTAGAGAGATTTGGGAACCTAGATGAGTAATAGGCCTACTAGGGCTAGTGGAGTCGCCAGGTGGAAACTTTTATTTTTTTATGAAGGTAAGATATTGGATGGTTCCACCACCATGCTTATTATGAAGCCAAACTGAATTTTTTTTGGTTTTTCTGAGTTTCTTGATTTTATAGGTTATGAGAGTGTCCTAAATCTGACTTAACACTTAGCTAGGGTGTCAAAACATACATAGTTCACTCTTATGGCTTGGTAACTGATTCCTTCAAGGTTTGATAAGGTTTAAAGAGAATCCTAAGGGTTACTTTGTTTGTCACTGATTCAATTAAGTCCTATCATGATTACCATTGCTTGGTAGTGCTTGAGGGAGGTTACTTATGTTATACTTAGACATTGAGTGTTTTTTTTTGAAGATTTTACTCAGGGTCCCACCGTGATCGCCATTATGTTGGTGTCCCATGTTTTGATAGTTTGGAAAATCAAAAGACAGGGCAACATCAGAACCAATATTTAGAGTTACAGGATCTAGTCCTCCTGTTCTCAGAGAGGGATCTCTCAAAAGTTTGTTTGCAAAGGTTTATCTTGTGTTCTTTGAGTATTGGTTTTAGACTAGTTATTAAGTGCAGGTGTTTATTTGTTTGTTTGTTTGTTTGGTTGGAATGATACAGCAGAACATGAAAGGCCTAGAAAAGATATATAGGAAAGAGAAATATCTGGTTCATTGGGCAATGGAGTCAAGAAAAGGTCATAACAAACTCATCAATGGATATGGGATATCAAAGGGCAAATCTAACTTGGCCACAGGATCCTTTTGTTTTTGGAATGAGATGAACATTAATGATTTGGAAAGAGAGGTTTAATTCTCAAAAAAGGTAATTCAAAAGCATAATTTGAACTATAAAGAGCTCTTTGATATACAGGGCTAACCATAAATTCTAAAAATCACACCTTTAAGCAAATAATGATTTCAAAGCAACTTTTAAAATGAAATCTAAGATTCGGGGAACACACTATTTCCTCAAAGATTTATTTTAAAGGACTTAGAAACATAAAATATTTACTGATAATTACAATCATAGAAGAGGGAACACCTAAAAACATCTATGATCATAATTATAACGACCTTTAAGCCAACTGTTTAAGTGAGGACAAAGGGCAAGATCAAAACAGACCTCTTTGATTCATTGTAAGCAAAGAACTTTAAAGGGAGACTTCAATAACAGTTTTTAAGTGGCAGCAGACAAGCAGGGAGAACCATAAATCATGCTGAAACCAACTGTTGGAACTATTAAGGAAATAAACAAGCATGAAGATTAAAGAGAGAGATTAAAGACTCTAAAATACTTCAGCAGAAGAAAACATGAAACAATGAAGGATGAACAGGTCCAAGGTGCTTCCAAGAGTCATTTCTTAGCCTAAAAATTTCAACCTACTATAGTAAGAAATTATGGAACATAATGAAAACAGGGGAAAACATAAAACAGTTCAGAATACTTCACCAACAACCAAGCTCATGGATCCAATGATAGAGCCTTCTCAGGAACAAGCATGCAACAACATCATCAAGGTTTCCAAGACTTCAGTTTCTTCTTCAACTTCAACGGACTATGCATTTATTTCAGAGAGTTTCAGTATTACAATTGGTGATCAAACAACAACCAACCCCTCACTCATCTTCTACAGAAGTATATATAGAAGGATGAGGAGGTGAGATCTGATAAAAGATCTCCAATTACAATTAATACATAATTAATGGCTTCTTGGCCTTTGAGGGGCTCAATGAAGGAAATTTTATACACATCCTCTGTATTAAATGATTTACATAAATATTTAAGCTCGGTGGGAGCTTTTTGAGACCTTTGAGGCTCTGTGTGGCGTCGAAGTAACTCTGCAGATGTTTTTCATTAATTTGCCTGCAGAATTTACCCTTTGGCTGTGTTGTGAGGCAGATATCCGGTACTGATCAACAAATTCAGCCTCTGATTGAATACTTTGAGGCATAGGTGGCATCGTGGTAGCTAGAGGGATCAATTTGCCTCAATTGTGGTGGTGGAGGTTTCCCTGTTGATAAAACACTTCAGATTCTCTTTAAACTGTGTTTTAAATCGGGGATTAGGCTTGTGATAAACATTCTTAGCCGTGATCCTCGCAAAATCTGTCTTTAATCCTATGTTTTGATATATTTTTTCCTTCGGCACTGATACTCTTTGATTTGTGTCTAATTCACTGTGCTTTGCTGGTATGCAGGGTCGCGTAGGGATGATATGGCATCAATGCCTCACGGATGATTGATAAAATGTGAATTTTAAACCCTGCGAATGATTTTTGTATAACAAATCGAAGGTGGGAGGATCATCATCCTCTACCTTTGAATTTTCTTCATTCATAGTGTAAAAACCCTTTGAACCCTGCAAAATACGAAAAAGATTAGAAAATCCTGCATTTATAGGTTTATTGCTGCGGAGGACGTGTGGGGGAAGCATGGCTGTTGGATGCCATCATCCAACGGTCGGGATTGATTGGGAGAAATCATAGAGAGGCAGAAGAATTGTTTAAATCAGAGCCATCCATCGTGCAGAGATCGACGATCAGGAGCAGAAACATAAATTCAAAGGGGAAAATGTTTGACTGGGCGATGAATCAGGGCGATGGAATATGGGTCGTCGATCTGTAGATCATATCGACGGCGGAGATCTATTGAATGCCGCGTCGTAGCCCGGTTAACTGTCGGGCATCTTCGGTGAGCGATAGCCGTTGGATGGCCCGCCCCAGATCGGACGGTGGATGCCAATATCGCGCGGGGTCCACGTCCGAAAATTAACACGCGATGGACGGCGGTTTTATGAACAGTGCCCAGGACGCGTGTCGGCCAACGTATGAAATCGCTGCCGATCGGGAAAAAACCGCCCTCGCCCAAAGGCGGTGCGATAGATACCACACAGTTTTGCAATTGGTTAGTGGATGGCGGGGACCACCAGGCTAATGGACTCCACACCGTCGATCTGCAGATCAGATCGACGGTGGAGATCGGCTGAGGTTTTGAACCGGCGAAAATTTAGAAAATAATTATAAACCCAAAGTTTCGAAAATAACATAAAGTTTTTAATATTTTTGTGGTGGGATATGTATTATGTGGCTAGGCGCCCGTTCATGGGGCCGCGAGGTTACATGGGGGATCATGCGACTGGGGGTTTATGCAGGAAGGGGATAAGACCCATATATGTCCAACATGTGGGTTTTTATGGGTTTTTAATGGTTTTTCCAAGGAAATTGAGGGTTCCGATAAGGAAAAGAAGGAGTCTTTGAAACCTTATCAAGGGATTTTGAAGAAGGGGAAATGGGGAAAAGATGAAAATGAGGGATTTTCATGGGAAATTGAGGGATAAAAAATGAGGTTAGTTTTGGAAAAAGGAGAAAGGAATAAGGTGTTTGCAGCAGTATTTTTCCCTGGAAATTAGAAGGATTTCTGAAGGGGAAAAAAGGCACAGTAGTGAAGATTGGGACAGAGGCAAGAGGCCTCCAAGAGTCTTCAAGGGCCAACACTTTTTAGTCATAAAATTTGTTCCTTGAAGGCTCCAAAGAGTTTTAGCAAGCATTTGGTATAAAAAATTTTATACCTGGCTAACACATGGATATATTTCTTGAGGAAGAAATCTGAAGTCTTTGACAGATTTAAAGAATTTAAGGCTCTGGTGGAAAACCAGACAGAGAAGAAGATAAAGGAGCTGAGGAAAGATAATGGTGGGGAGTTCTGTAAGAAGTGTGGTATAGCACGGCAGAAGACTACTCCATACACACCTCGGAAAAATGGAGTTGCAGAAAGAATGAACTTGATGGAAAAGGCAAGAAGCATGCTCAGTGGTACCGGGTTAGGACAAGAATTCTGGGCAGAGGAAGTGGAGATAGCATGTTACTTAGTTAATAGATCACCTTCATCAGCGTTGGAGGATAAGACTCCACATGAGGTATGGACTGGTAAGAAACCCTCTCATTCACATCTAATGGTATTTGGATGTGATGCATATGTACATGTTCCAAAGGAGAAAATGACCAAGTTGGATAATAAATCTGAAAGGTCCATCTTTATTGGGTATAAGGATGGTTTAAGAGGTTACAAGCTTTGGAACCCGGAAACAAGGAAGGTTGTGTACAACCGAGATGTGGTGTTTAGAGAGGTGAAAGATGTTGTTAAACATGAAATCATACCAAAGGAACCTAAGAAGATAGAGTTTGAGCTAAAGGAGGATGAATCAGACTCTACAACAGAAGAAGACTCAGAAGAGGAAGAGCCACAAACTCTAGCTGTGAGAAGATCAACTCGGGAAAGAAGGCAACCAGAAAGGTATATTCCATCTTATTTTTGTTCAGGTTTTGCCTTAACTATAATTGATGATGATCCCAAAACTATCAAGGAGGTAGTAGATTCAGAGGATGGAAAACTTTGGAAGGAGGCCATGGTTGATGAAATGGCATCCTTACACAAAAATGAGGCATGGGATCTGGTTGAGTTTCCAGCTGGAAGGAAGCCCATCGGGAGAAAATGGGTGTTTAAGAAGAAGATGAATGTAGAAGGCAAGGTGGAGAAATACAAAGCTCGGTTGGTAGCAAAAGGTTATTCCCAGGTGCCGGGAATTGATTTTGGTGATATTTTTTCTCCTATTGCCAAGGTTACTTCCATTAGATTACTTTTATCTGTTGCTGCTGCATTTTATTTTCAGATAGAACAGATGGATGTGAAGACAACATTTCTTCACGGGGATCTAGAAGAGGAGATCTACATGAAGCAACCTGAAGGCTTTATGGTGAAGGGTAAGAAAGAACTAGTATGAAGGTTAAAGAAGTCTCTGTATTGGTTAAAAAAGTCACCTAGGATGTGGTATCAGAAATTTGATACCTATATACAGGGACTTGGCTTCACCAGAAGCAAGGAGGATCATTGTGTTTATTTTAAATTAGTTGGTGACCATGCTATTTATTTGGTCTTGTATGTGGATGATATGTTGTTGATTGGAAATGACAAAGAAATTATCCAAGATTTGAAGACCCAGCTGTTCTCCAAATTCGACATGAAGGATCTTGGTGCTGCAAACTATATTTTGGGCATGGAAATTAAGAGAGATCAGGCAAAGAGGAAGCTCTGGTTAAACCAGAGTAAGTATGTCGAGACTATATTACAGAGGTTCAATATGCAGGATAGTAAACCGGTGAATGTTCCTATTCCTGTAGGTGTAAAGCTATCTACTGAACAGTGTCCCAAGACACAAGAAGAAGAGGAGGATATGTCTCGTGTTCCATATGCAAGTGTAGTGGGTAGCCTGATGTATGCAATGGTCTATACTAGACCATACATTGCACATGCAGTGGGAGTATTGAGCAAGTTTATGTCAAACCCAGGGAAGGAGCATTGGACAGCAGTGAAGCACATTTTTAGATATTTACGTGGCACTAGTGATTATGGCTTGTGCTACCAGGGAAGACCAGGATTGGAAATAATGTTGGAAAATCGTGGTCTTGTTGATGCAGACTGGGCTGGAGATTTGGACCAAAGAAGATCTACAAGTGGGTATGTGTTTAGCCTATTTGGAGGCGCAGTCAGTTGGATGAGTAAAAGACAGTCTTTAGTGGCTCTTTCAATTACAGAGGCAGAATACATAGCAGCCACTCATGCAAGCAAGGAAGCAGTTTGGTTGCAAATATTGTGTTCAAGTATGGGGTTGGTACAACAAGCTATAAGGATAGACTGTGATAGCCAAAGTGAAATTTTCTTGGCTAAGAACCCTGCTTACCATTTAAAGACAAAGCACATTGATTTTCAATATCACTTTGTTAGAGATATGGTTGAGGCTAAAAGGGTGTTGCTGGTAAAGTTGGACACTTTGAAGAATGTTGCAGATGCATTGATGAAGTCTGTGAGCACTCAGAAGTTCTCTTGGTGTAGAGAAACAATGGGTGTTGAAGAATTGGCCCAATGACTAAGCTCTCTTATGGCCCCCTGTGGAAAGAAAAAAACAAGTGGGATAATGTTGGGTATGTGTTATATTCTTTCCACGACTAGCCCCATGCGCTGTACGTTGCGCTAGGCGCAGCAGGGGGGTCACAAGGGGGGAGGCAGCCCCCACTGTTGGGGTCTGAGGAAGCGCCCTGGAAATTTTTTTTTTGGTGTGCAGACCCACTCATAGGTGGACCCACCCATGTTTTGTGCATGATTTTGCACATCATTTTTGGGTATGATGGTTTTCGGCCCCTGGTATTTTGTAGATCCGGTCAAGGGAACTACGATTATGTTCTAATCTAGGGTTAATGGATTGGGGTTTATGTATTCTTCAGCATGTATATATATGTGTTGTAACAATAAAATGAATATAATGAAAATTCAAGCTGGTCATCCCGATTTGGGATCCAGGGGAAAATCTCTGTGTTTATCTGTTTTATATTTTATGCTCTTTCTATTGTTTATTTTCTGTTATAAGATTCGTGTGTAGATAATTTCTATTCATAGTTAAAACCTACAAAGGATCCGGTTGTAACTCTTTCTTATATTTATACATATACATGACTATTGTCTGGTTCCCATCTTGCGTTAATGTGTTTTATTTGATGCAATATGCTTAACCCTCCTTGACTGGTTAGTTGATTATGAATGAAACCATTGTTTTGTATGCTGCTCTTGTTTGTTGATCTTCGTGCAGGTATACGAGCATTGTTGCAGAACGATTTTGACCCGTAAAGACAGAGATCAAGAGGTGACCACCACTACAACAATGACAGCGTTGGACTCCAGGTTGGTCAATCGACCTTGTCCTTTTCATTCATTAGTTAGGAACCTACACTTTATCTTGTCCCTTTGTTGCTACACCCACTTTAGGGCTAGAGGGATCATCTCTATACACAAAGAGGATTTACCTTCCCAACACTTATCCCATATTCTATGGATCTCAAATCCCTTCATGATAAGAATCCATCCCCCTCTTCATGGAACTGAAACTACCTCCATTTCCCTATAAATTGAGCTCATGTTTCAGTCTCAAGGGTAGCTTGTATATTGTAGATGTTATCACTCAGATTTTCCTTGAAGTTGTTGGAAGAGGAAAGGGGTCTGAGGTAACCACAAACAAATCTTTTAGGTACAGAATCTAGCCAATCTATACCCAGAGAGGGCTCTCTCTGTATAATTTAGCTTTGATTTAGAAGATATTAGGCTTGTTATAAAGTTCAGGGGTTTTGTTTGAATTTGAGTGGTGGAATTCAATAGCTGAGGGCAAGATTGAGTATTTTCAGGCCATTGGGCCTATGGAGTAAAAAAGATGGCTTCACTGGATTAAATTTTTAGACAAAATATGGTTTTACAGGGCAAGATAATCAAACAGAGAAAAATTTTAGATCTAAAGTGAATGGAACGGATTTAAATGGATGAAAGACAATTAAGAATCTTTCAACACATTCATAAGAGGGAAAATTGAGTGATTATTAACAATGAGCAACTAAGTATTCTTTATTTAATAACCAAAATTCTTAAACTAGAAAAACAGGAGCAATTAAGAATTCCTTGTTTAAACCAGTTTAGAAGAAAACATTTAGAATAACAATGATTAAAATCAGATTAAACTTAAGTACTTTCTGATTTACTCCTTTTCATTAATCATTCAGAAATGAAACACAGTGATATAATAAACAGATATAAAGACTTAAAAACACAAGAGAAAGATGACTTATTGATCCGTAGTCTGACACATGAATCCTGTAAAAAGTCTTTCGCTTCAATTCATCATCCAGCTTAGCCACAAAAAATTTCTCAAATAGCACTTTATTCCAAAATAGTCAATGTTACAGCAAAGTCTAAGAATCCACCCTCAATACTCCGATTGAGGGAGTATTATACAAAAATTTTACAAAAAATATCTCATAACAACTTGAGATATTATCTAGGATGACTCATAAGTAAATTACAATAAAATAGAGACAGATGGTCTCGTAGATAAGAAAAAATGACAACTGATGTTGTGTTGTTTCCTTGTTTTGAGAATGTGCTGGAGGCAGACCCTATGCTTTGGCTCATTGCTGTCCTCTTTAGTAACTCTGTGTTGGCTGTTCCATTTAACTGATACTCTTTGACTGCTCTGATACACTTTGACCTTTATTCATCCTTTTATCCTTCTTACCATGTCTTACTGTAATACATAATCAAAAATTCAGGTAAGGATAATTTTTACAAAAGTTCTAACAAGTCTTCCCACCATTTTTCTTTCGGAATCCTGGTCCTTTGCAGCTTTCTGAGAGTTTCATCAGTCTCTGTATACCTAAAGAAAGTAGGCTGAGCAGGGAACAAATGCTTTACTTCATGCTCAAGATAAAACAAATTTTCTAATCTATCATGAAGATTTTTTCCTGTAGGCAATGCTGCTGTTGATGAACTGGTTGAGGTACTGGCTTGAGTGTCAGCATACTTGTCCAATTTCTCAACATAACTTTCAAGGTCCATCCATTTATCTTCTGAAACTAAAGGACTGGGCAATCCTTTATTCAACAAAATATCAAATCTTTTTATGAAGGCAGTGCTTTCTTCTTGCATGTCAGAGCATCTTCGTTCCAAATTCTGCATCAGATTTCTTTTGGTAAAAACTCTCTTTATTTCCAAAAATGTGCCTGTCCTGTCTTGAATGCCAAGTTATTCAAGTTGCTGCTTGTTCTGAGTATTTAGAAAATGGATGAGTTCATTGGCTTGTTCAGGCCTGTCTCCCAATTCTTCACTTGCTCTTAGGACTTCTTCTATAGCCAATTTGACTAAATCATTCTGTTCCTGCATTATTTGAATTGAGGGCCAGCCATATTTTATTGATTGGATGATGTTATCCCAAAGAATTTCATTTATTTCCTTTAAAGGCTTCTCCAATGTGAGATCTTTTTCTAATTTATGGACCAACTTTTCTAATCTGTTGACCTCTCTTGTTTTATCTGCAACATTCATCTTTGAGAGATCATATTTTTGTTCCAAAGATGTAAGCTGCTCCTTTGTTCTTTGTAGCTCAGTCACTTGGAGTTTTAATTCCTCCATTGACTTTGTTAATTCTTCTGGACTTAAATTGGAAGTATGTACCTGTGGCAATTCTGTTGGTTGACCTGTTGTTGTAGTACCTGTAATTACTTCTGCTATAGATGCTGGGACACTAGGCTGCTTATCTTTCAAAGCCTTTTCAAGCTCTTTCTCTGTCTCATTAAGTTGCTCATTCAATTTTAAGAGCAAGTCCATTAATTTTTCTTCAGAATTTTGTTTTATAATTTCAGCAGTCTGAGGATGTCTTGAGGCTGGTAGCTATAGTTGTTTTCTCAAAGCTGCAATATCATCATCTTTTTCTTGATTAATGCTTCTATTCCCTTAACATCTTTGGGATTATGTCCCAATCCAATGATAATTTCCTCCAAAGTTTTAATCATGTTGTCTTTAGCCTGAGAAGAGGCTTTTTCAAGGCTTAATTGAGCATTTGTATTCTCCAAATAATCCTGCAATTTTTGAGTCATCATTGATTTATCCGTCAGAGTAGAATAAATCATCTCACCTGTCTGTTTATGTAGCTCAATTTGATCTAAAGGATGAATATCCTTTGCTAATACTTCAAAAGTGGCCTCGATGTAATCTGCAGTTGTCTGAGGTTGCTGCACTTTGGGTTTGAAGTGACTCATTAGCATTTTTCCCTGCTGGATGTCAAAAGCTCACATCAACCTCCGCTGATTCTTAGGGACCATCTTCAAACACTGATTGTAAATTTGAAGTCTGAGAGGATCATTTTTGGCCTTGATATTTATGAATGTTCTTTTAATGTCCCAGGCATCTTTCACTGGTGGTTTGAAAGATGACACTTTTGCACTTTGTTGCCTTTGCAGTTCTTTTCTCTGTAGAGTAGTGGATGTCCCACTGTTTGCACCTGTTTGCTGACTACCCAATTGTTCTTCCCCTTGACTATCAAGGATTTCATGAAAAGATTCCACTTCTGGAAGAGGGTTCAATTTATGTCTTTTAGCATCTTGCTGTTCAGAGGATCCACCAATAGGAGTAGTTGCTTCAGTATCTCTCTTTTTTTCCTTTTCTACATTCAGAGGAGTTTGTAAAATTGAAATTTCTGGCTCATTGATCTGAGTAGGAGGAATCTGTACTTGACCCTGTCCTTTAGAAGTCTGAGCCTGTTCTGTCATTGTAAATTTCTCTGTAATCTGTATGTCAACCTCTTTCTCCTTTCCTTTAGATGATATGTAGCCAATGCACTAATTTCTTGCAAATTTTGTTGAGAAGTCCCAACAGAAGAAGGACCAATAACTGGTATCTGTACCTGTCCAAAAGAGTCTAGGTCAAGTATCTTTTCAAGGTCTTTCATTACATTTTCAACATTGACCTGCTCACTATCCTGTTCTACCAATGTTCCTTCCATCCATTCATCCATATTAGCATACTGTTCAATTTTTGGGATTCTTTGATGCATGTATGGTGATAGTTTGTTTTTCATTCTTTTGTCACAAATAAAGCTATTTGGGTCATAGGGTACCCAATAGAAACTTTTTTATAATTTAAGATAATCTTCTAATATCCTTTCAACTTCCTTACCAGCATCTCTAGAGTTACAGACAAAGGGACCTATTTGGCTTTTAATCCTGAGTTGAGCCTTTTTCTTTGCATTACAAAAATGTACTATATCTAAGTTGATCATCTGCCTGAAATACTCTAATGCAAAGAGTCTGATTGGGACATACTTGGGAAACTTGAATGGGCATAACTCACACTCATAAACTCTGATTTCTGTGTGATTTCGGTATAGGTACCAGTCACCTATCCGGTATTGTTTTGAAAGCTGAAGAATTTTCTTGATTTCATTACTAACCCTTGGAGGAGAAACTCCTGTCAACAAGTTGGTTGCAGGGTGTATGAATATGTCAACAAACTCATTATAGGAATAAGGAGAATCAGGGGAATTATGAATGATCACAGACCAAAAGATAACAGACCTAGGATTTCTTTTGGCATCAAGCTTTTTGACATGAAAAGGGAAACTTTCTAGTTGGTAATAGAGCATGAGATGGTAAATAACAAAAGAATACTTGAACACTCTCTCATTCTCTAATCTCATGAACTGATCATGGATTTTGTCTGCAATGTATGTAGAAAAATCATATTTGACAGTAGGAGGTTGTCCAGGGGTGAAAATAGACAACAATACTAAGGTTAATTGGTCAACATATTCACTAGTATTGAAACCCATTATAAAGGATATCATGTTCAGAATAAGTCTACCCTCATTAGTGAAAAAAGTATACCCATAAGGGGGGAGGGCCCTTGGGCTGATGTTCTGGCAACATGAAGGTCTGGCAAAGACGACCCAACTCTTCATGGGATAATTTGGTAGATTTCTCAAGTAATTCTCCCATGGACAGGGGAGTGAGGGCTTGACCAGGTTGAAATTGTAACATCTCATTAATGAACTGAGAAGTTATGGGAAAAATAAAATTTTGACTCGGGCATAGAACTGCTCGTTGATTGGGATCATAGTTTGCATGACAGTAATGGATTATTTCAGGGAAAATGTGGACTGAGGGAAGAAGGTACATGGGAAGATTGGATTCCCATAATCTAAAAATATCAGAATCTTTCAAGTAATTGTCTTTGCAGTAGCAAAATATTCTAAGAGGACTTTCACTGAGAACCAGGTCCTTAATTTGAAAATCTCTGTCAACTAATGGCAAATAATCTAAGTCTCTGTGAGGTGCATTCAAGGGTGCGACATTTAGAGCTACAGGAACTTCCATTTCTGGTTCTTGTGGATTCAAAAATGAATTCGGAGTTTTTGTGATAGACAAGCACAATTACTAGTTTGGGAATATAATTTCAGTTCTGGGAATAAAAAATATCACATTGAACTTCTTTTCAGTATTTAGTGTGGAATTAAAACCAAAACCCGGATTTTTTACAGAGTTTAGCGGGAAATAGGAGTAAATACCTATTTACGGGAAATGAACAGCGTTTAAACAGGTACAGGTTATGGCGAATGAACTCTGAATTACTTGTCTGCGATTGTTTTCAGCAAAGTGTAGTGATGGCGCTTGACAATTTTTTTTTGAAATTCTCTGCATGGGACTTTGGTCGTTCACAGAACAACGAAAATGACGCGGGCAGAATTTTTTTATTCACAAAGTCCAAAGGGTGACGGGTTTTTTAATTATTTAATGGATGACATCAGCAGGTATGACAGATGAGTCACGGGAGGCAAGCGGTAAGTGGTTTCTATCGCACCGCTTTTGGGGAAAGGTGGTTTTGGGCGGAGGGCGAGCGATTCCATATGATGAACGACGCGTGGCTTTGTAAGATCCAGAAAACCGCTTGGCCATCACGCGTTATCGTTCGGACGCGGATGGCTAGCGATATTGACGTCGACCATAGATTTGAGATCAGTTGATCGGACGGTGGTCGGGGTGTCGAGATGACAGGGGTTTAACAGGCCGGCCCAATGTAATTAAATGTTAATTAATCTCATCGGAGGGAATTTGATTAGTGGAGTTAGGCTATTCATTAATCGTGAGGATTAATTAATTCCTTTATAAAACGCGGAAAAGTGATCGGGAAGGATTTCCAAAGGATTTTTACCAGAGTTACGAATTGGGGTATAAGATGTATATCGGGATTTTAACTCAGGTAAGGGTTTTAACCTTAGGTTAGGGAGTCGGGAAAATGGAAAATATACAAAGAGGTGGGTTATTTCGAAGTTTGGTTTAAACTAAACTTCGGTTTATTTTTTGTTTTAAACACATATAAAATATGTTTAAAAGTTTTTTCATATATTTTTTATTATATGGTAATTAAATCAGATTAATTTAATTACCATAGGGGGCGGGATTAATATTAAAGATATATTTTAGCCAAAGGGAGTATAATGGGGGTGTTTTATTTAAACATATGGGGATTAAATACTTTGACTAAAATTATAATAAATGAGTTTTTGGGTATTTATATAAAAAATGAGTTATATATAATACGAGAAGGTCATTCTTATAGGGATTTAAATAATAAATTAGAAATCAATATGACAAATGAGATAAAGTGCTAAGTGTAAAACATTAGAATAATGTATTTAACTTATGCTTGTATGAAAAAGGGTTTTTATGGAATATTTCATGATTTTCCTAAGTAAAATGAGATTTTACTTAGGAAAAGATTTTTTAGAAGTGAATGAGTGTGATCATGAATTATTTTAAGTACTTAGGCTTTTCTAATTATTGGGCCGAGGGTCCGGTCCCTCCAAAAGTAAAGGAAATGCCTTGAGCCCCTCTAATCTTTAAATACCTTAGCACTTAGGGGAAATTAGTGAAGTTTTTAGGGAAAAATGAGAAAGGAAGTTAATAATTTGACTTTACCTTGCTTGAAATTCTTCCAGTGTATTATCTGCCTTTGTACTTGTGATGAAAGTAAAAGATTAAACACATCTAGAGCCATTATTCATCACATGTAATTCTGCAACATCATCTACCTACCCTACCTACTTTACTCTACCATTTTTTCTTCTTTATTAGGGTGCACTTAGACTAGCAAACCCTTATTACACTTTTTTTCTTTTACATATGAAAATCTATCTAATTCTAACCTTATTACATCCAAGGGCTCAGATTAAACTGTTGAGCTCCTTTTATTAACTCTACCTATCTACTTATCTGCCAAGATTAAACAGTTTGGTCAGATTTTATTCTCTATCTCTAAAACATAAAATTAAAAAATGAACTAACCAAGCTTAAACTGTTTGACTATTCATAAATTGTGGCATAAGATACAAGTTGCACACAATTTGATTATTACATCAGAGCAAAAAGTAGTGGCATTTAGATTTGCACACTTTCCTTGGCCTTTCTTTTGGTGGGGTTCATTTTCTTTCACTTTTTTGGCCATTTTTATTTTTTCACCCTTTGATTTTCTTTTAGGGTATACCCTCTTTACATTTTTTAAATTTTTTGATTTTTTGATTTTTTGAGAATATGGAAAACCTTTGCAACAAGAAAAATGTATGAACATATTGCATAGTTCATCAAGTCAATCATGAAATATGACACCTATTGGTATAGGAGTCTAACACTGGCTCCACTTGGGGATGGATTTTCCTGGTGAAAAGTCAAGAACAACAGGTCAGATGCCTCAAAATGCCTTTAACTGAGCCATGAAATCTTATTCTTCTTGTTGCTTTATTGTATATATGATAGTGAAACTTTTGAAGCTTAGGGCCTTCTCTTCGGGCTTCAACTCCAGCAAGTTATCATCCAATCAAAACTGATACATTACAAATGATATAGTATGTACATGTCAAAAATAAGAATATCCTAATAGATAGGATCAAAGTAATGCTTTAACATTCGACCATTTATTGGTCCTTCCTCAGTTTCTGAACCATCCAAATTTCTCAGAAAATATGTGTTATTTCCTTGTAAAGCATGAATGATGTAAGGTCCTTTCCATAAGAAGTCAAACTTCCCATGTTTTCCCTTATCCTCTCTTCTGGAATCCCATCTCAAAACTTTATCTTCCAATTGGAAATCCTCTGCCTTGGTCCTTTTGTCAAAAATCTTCTTTAGTTTTTCCTGTAAAATTTGGGATCTTTGATAAACTTCTTCTCTGGTCTGCTGCAAATTGATGGTCTGATTTACTCTTCTCTGAATATCATTTGGTTCAACTTGAGCTTCTTGAAGTAACTTCATTACAGTAACTCCTAAAGATGATGGAAATACTGCCTCAATACCATAAACTAACTCATAAGGACTGGTCCCAATTGATTTTTTGGTGGTGAGTCTGTCTGTCCACAGTGCATTAATAAGTTTCTTATGCCAATTTTTCTTGTTTTCTTCCAACAATTTCTTAATGATATTAATGAGACTTTTGTTGGAAGATTCGACCAGTCCATTACCCTGGGGGTAATAGGATGTTGAATGGCTTAAGCTGATATGATACTTATTACAGAAACTTATCATCTTTTTTTATTTGAAAGAAGCAACATTATTAGTTATGATCTTTTCAGGATAGCCAAATCTTGACAGTATATTGGTTTCTAAGAATCCTATGATTACAGAATCATTGGCTTCTCTGGATGGGATTTCTTTAATCCATTTAGTAAAATAATCTGTGGCAGTGAGGATCCATCTGTGTTGGCTAGAAGAAGGAGAATGGATTTCTCCAATGAAATCCAGGCCCCATTGTTGGAATGGTTTTTCGGTGGAAATTGGTTTTAAGGGTAAAGGTAATAATTTTCTCTTGCCTTCAAAAATTTGACATTTATGGAAAGCAGTTACAAATTTCTTTACATCAGAAAGTAAGGTTGGCCAATAAAATACAGCCCTTAGGATTTTATCTATTGTTGATTTCCAGTAAAGATGTCCACCACAATCTCCTTCATGGAATTCATTGAGAGCCTTGTCAGCGTCATCTTTTAATAAACAATTTAATAGAATACCATCATGATTCTTCCAAAATAGAACATTATCTAAAATACAATACTTTAAGGATGTAATTTTTAAAAACCTTTGCTTTGTTCTGGATAACCCTGGAGGAGCTTGCAGGTTTAACAAAACATAAATTATATCAGCATACCAAGGTGAATCTAAAAAGGCCTGGCTGATTTGTGGAGTCGCAATCTCCTAATCGTCATCTAGTTCATTTATATCCAAGGCTTGGCAATTTGTTTTTGTCATGAGTTGAGCCAATCCTTGTCCTTTTATCAGCTTTGTAGGTTTTATCTCAATATCATATTCTAATATGGTAGCAATCCATTTACCTCTTTTTCTCTCAATTCCATCTTGAGTTAAGATGTCTTTGACAACATCATTTGGTACATAAGCTATCACATGAGAATACAATATATAGATTCTGAAATCTTTAATAGCTTTTACAAGTGCAAAAGCTTGTTTTTCCATGATGTTGTATTTTAATGATGCGTCTCTTAGTGCTTTACTAAAAAAGGCTATAGGTTTTTCACATCCTTGATCATCCTTTTGTAATAAAACAACTGCTACAATATGTTCTGATGCAAAGGAAAATATTATGAAATCTCTATCAAATTGTGGACTGGTAAGAACTGGTGTTCTGGTCAAAGCCATTTTAATATCTTCAAATGATTTCTTGGCTTCTACTGTCCATTTAATACTTGAATCCTTTCTTAACATGTTAGTAATCAATCTAATTAATTGAGCTAAACTAGAAATGAATCTTCTCAAAAAATTGATTTTTCCTATGAAGGCTTATAGTTCTTTGATATTTCTTGGATGAGGTATCTGCCAGATAGCTTGTATTCTTTCAGGATCAATTCTAATGCCATCTTTCGAAATGATATGGCCCAGGAGTTTGCCTTCTTCAAGACCAAACAATGACTTTTTTGGATTCAAAGAGATACCATACTTTCTGCATTTTATGAACACTTGTCTGAGATGGTCCAAATGTTGTTGATCTGATTTAGAAAAAACGGTTAAATCATCCAGATATATAACAAGAAAGTCATGGATTTCTTTTGCAAATGCAATGTCCATTGCTCTTTGGAAGGTTGCTCCAGCATTTCTGAGTCCAAATGGAATTTTAACATATTTGAAAGTACCCCATGGTGTTGTAAAAGTTGTTTTGTCCTGGTCATCAGGATGAACCAGAATCTAGTTGTATCCTGAAAACCCATCTAAAAGAGAAATCCTTGAAGCACCTACTACCCTTTGCAAAATGTGATCCATTTTGGGCAAAGGATAATTATCCTTCAAAGAAACCTTATTTAGATTTCTTAAATCAACACATAGTCAATCTCTCCAGTCTTCTTCCTAGTAGGGATCAAGTTAGACACCCACTCTGAAAATCTAATTGGAGCAATTATCCCTGCTTCATACATTCTTTTGATTTCTTTTTCAATTGAAGGAAACAATACAGGGTTGATTCCCCTGAGTTTCTGCTTAAATGGTTTTTGATCTGGTTTTAGAGGTATTGTATGTTGAATTATAGATGTATCATATGACTTCAAATCCTCATAAATCCAAGCAAAGACATCTTGGAATTCTTTTATTAATTCAACATATTTTGATTTTTGATTGGGAGGCAAAGATTTTGATAATTTTATGATTTCAGGTTTTTCCTCTGTTCCCAAATTGTATTCCTCAATATCATCTTTCAGTGATTCCATTTTAGGTTTCAGTGGAATGTCATTAGAGTCAAAAAGATCTTCTAGAGGAGTCAATCCTTTGGGTAAATGATTATCTTTCAGATTAATGATCTCAGACTCATCTTCTACAATCTCATCAACCTCCATTTGTTTGAGGTCCTGCATGTCTTTTTTGGTGAACTTCGTTGGATGAAGTATTTTAGTGGCACTTTCTTTTGAAATGTTCATTTATTTGATCAGATTCATTGACTGTATCTTCATCTATGCTACTGTTAGAAAATTCATTCTCTAAAGTCAAAAAATTGTTAATCTGATTGTTATTTGCAAACACTTTCCAATTCATAAGATTGTTTGGTATAGCTGGTCTATGTCTAATCTCAGCTGTGAATTGATGATTAGGTTCAAATGGTAATTTACAAGTGCTAGCAAACATTGCAAGGCTATGAGCATGCAAGTTTTGTTTTCTTGGAATTTTTGCAAGCTGAGCCTATAGAAAAGTATTGAGAATTTCTACAACTGTTCCTCTATATACTCTTAATCTGGGATATTTTGTCGAACATTCACCATTGATCTGTTGAATGATTAAATCAGAATCTCCTACGATAGATACTCTAATTGCCCCTAATTTTTTAACAAGTTTAAGCCCTAACAAAAGAGCTTCGTACTCTGCCATATTATTAGTGCATTTAAAGTTCAATCTGTAAGCATGGCCTTCAACATGATCGTTTTCAAGGTTATGTATCCAAATTCCAACTCCTGCTCCTAACTTATTAACAGAACCATCAAATTCTAAATGCCAAATAATTTCATGTACATAATTTTCATCAGGTGTTTCAGGAACTTTCTTAACAGGGAGATCTGGTTTTTTAGTTTCTTCAGGTTTTTCTTGGGTTTCTGATGTTTCTTTTTCTTCAGAGATTTCTTGGATTTGAACACTAGATTTATTTTCATTTTATTTTGGTTCATATGCTGGTGCTTCTAGTTCAGTGGGAAGATCAGTTTCAGCATTATAGAGAATGAATGAGTCCATATCAGAGTGTACTGAGTAGATAGGGAAATTTTCAGGTTTCTCATGACTACTGACTACATATTTCATCAAGGTTTCTCTGTATAGTCTCTTAGGTTGGCTGAATACTGAAATAGTAGCATATGACATATCTAATTGAAGAGATCCTCCGATTTTTGCACCCCAGGATCTAGACAATATCATACCATATTTTGGAGGAATATCTGCTACTACTATATCCATCACAATTGATTTAGCAGGGTATTGAACCAATGTAACACACAAATCTTTGATTAATCCTAAACATCTTACCTGACTTGAATCAAAAGAAAAGAGATCTTTGTAAGGTCTGGTGATGTCTAGATTTAATCTCTCCATTACAGCCTTGGGCATTAAATTGTGAGACGCTCCAGAATCAAGCATGGCATTATGAAGTATTTTGTCATGTATATTCAAACTCGCATAGAATGGAGGAGTCCCTCCGCTTTCAGGTTTTCCATTTACTTCAGGGCCAAAGAGTAATCTGGGTTGGTCATCAAAAAGATTAAATGTGTCATCATTTCCAGGAATATTAAGTGATCTATGGATTTGGCTTCTGTAGACATCATGTTTAGCTAATTCAGACGGTGGAACAACTATTTTCAATTTGCCTACTTCAGCTTCCAGATTGAAAGGTTTCTCAGTTTGAGTTCTTGTATTTCGAACAGTTGGATTTTCTTTTTCTTCTGTGTTTTCAACGTTTTTCTCCTTTTCAAGAGTGTGGTTGGGTGCTGAAGTTGTTTCCGAATCAAATTCTAGAGGTTCCTCTACATTTCCTTTGGGAGGAAGAGTATTAGAAATTTGTCTGTTGTTCAGTTGAGTATCAGGTACATCTTCAATTATTGGGTGGGCAGGATTAGGATCTGATCTAGTGAGAATATTTACAGGGGTAGTACTAATCTTACCTTTGAGGGGTTGCTTTGTGGTTTTCTGTTTACTTACTTCCAGAACATCAAATATTCTACTCCTCAAATTGTATTGCTTATGAACTTCGTATATGGTTGTGTCATATCCTTCCTTAAAATCAGATGATTCTCCTGATTGGGTTTGAAACTGTTTAATAATGTGAGCTTCTTGATCATCTTGTGTCAAGAAAATTTCTGGTTCATTTTCATCTTCAGTAAAGTTGTTTATTTGAACATCATCAGTAGGTTCCTCAGAAGTTGAGCCTTCAACATAATTTTCCTGGAATGGGGGCCTAATATTTTGGTCAGGACCAATTTTTCCAGTATTTTGATTTTGGTTTCATTTGAAGTTCAGATTTCTCACAATATTGCTATGTTGACCATCCCAAGGAGCTTTATTCTTTTCAATAGTTTCTACTCTGTCTCCTAGTCTTTCCATTCCTTTAATTATAGCATCCAGTTTCTTTTCAAAAGCTGTGGGTTCTTCGTTTACAGGCATTCTCCTTTCAGCTCTAGCTCTAGCTCATTTTTCTATCAGGTTAGCTTCAACACTAACAACTATGCTTTGCATTTCTTCTAGATTTTGAGGAGCTCTTTCCCTAAGTTGATATGCTATATCAGAATCAAATCCATCAGGGAATTTGATTAGTACTGAATCTGGAGGAGGTCTAAGATTTTGGGGAACAACACTGTAAGCTTCATTGAATCTAGTAACATAATCTTGCACAGTCTTGTTTGGTCCTCTTTTTAATTTTCCAAAGTATGATAGGATTTGAAGAGGGTCTTTCTTCTTTTCCCATCTGTTTAAAAATGTTCTATAAAGAGCTGGTAAGTCAGTAACACTATTTACAGGAAGAGCCCTGAACCAGGTTCTGAATTCTCCAGTAAGACTTTGGACAAAAATTCTCATTCTTACATCATCAACATCTATTTCATAAAATTCAAAATAATCAGTCATCCTTTTAGTATGCTGTTGAGCAGTATAAGTACCAGAACCATCAAAAGGAGTGATTTTAGATTGGTAATCTTGAGGCATAGCCCCTATATTAGCTGGTAACCTTAAGGGAGCATATATGTTTGCCATTGGAAGAGGTAGTGGGATAACATGTGATGTTGGTCTATGAGTGATGGGTGGAGGAGTGGAAGGAGTAGTTTGAGGTTGAGAGTCTTGGGGAAAAGTTGATGAACTTGGAGAAGCTGAAGTAATCACAGAAATATTTGATGTTCCTTCAGAGGTAATCTCAGATTGTATGGAATCTCGCAAATGCTTATCAAGGTGTGATGTAACAAATTCAAATTGTAAATCTTCAAGAAATAATGGGTCTGGAACCAAATTGGACAACTCAAATTCAGAAAAAATTACAAATAAAGATGTTTCAAACTGCTCATCAAAAGGTTCGTCCTCGAGATAAATCCACTTCAATGGACAGGATATAGATCTATAGAGAGGTCGAGAACTTCCAGAGCTTTCTTGACTATCTTGTCTTCTAAGAATTCTGGGAATCAGATTTGGATTTTCGAATACATGTGGGGGATTTGGATCAGGATTAGCCCTGGTGTAACGAGTCCTTTCGAAAGCCAGCTTTATTAAGTGATATTTTTGGTTTTTTGGTTTTAAATGAAATGAATAATACAACTTCAATAATCTCTTTAAGAAGTTTCAGATATTGGATTTAAATTTTCTTAAAGATTTTATTTAACTATAGGAACTGATCAAATGTTGGAAACCAAAGTTTAGTTCATAAACTAGACCAGAGATAGACTGAAGCAGCATTTATTTACCATGCAATTGCAGAGTAAAAGCAGTTCAAAGGCTACCTGGCTAACTTTCAGGCTCCGTCTGTAGTTTATAAAATAAACAATAGTAACAATAAAATTATTCAGATCCCCAGTGGAGTCGCCACTATGTTATCACTCAGATTTTCCTTGAAGTTGTTGGAAGAGGAAAGGGGTCCGAGGTAACCACAAACCAACTTTTAGGTAAAGAATATAGCCAATATGTACCTAGAGAGGGCTCTCTCTTTAAAATTTAGCTTTGTTTTAGAATATATTAGGCTAGTTATAAAGTTCAGGGTTTTTTTTTGAATTTGGGTGGTGGAATTCGATAGCTGAGGGCAAGATTGAGTAGTTTCAAGCCATTGGGCTATGGAGTCAAAAAGATGGCTTCACTGGATTAAATTTTTAGACAAAAGATGGTTTTACAGGGCAAGATAATCAAACAGAGAACAATTTTAGATCTAAAGTGAATGGAACGGATTTAAATGGATGAAAGGCAATTAAGAATCTTTCAACACATTCATAAGAGGGAAAATTGAGTGATTATTAACAAAGAGCAACTAAGTATTCTTTATTAAATAACCAAAATGATTAAACTAGAAAAACAAGAGCAATTAAGAATTCCTTGTTTAAACCAGTTTAGAAGAAAACATTTAGAATAACAATGATTAAAATCAGATTACACTTAATTACTTTCTGATTTACTACTTTTCATTAATCATTCAGAAATGAAACACAGTGATATAATAAACAGGTATAAAGACTTAAAAACACAAGAGAAAGATGACTTATTGATCCGTAGTCTGACACATGAATCCTGTAAAAAGGCTTTTGCTTCAATTCATCATCCAGCTTAGCCACAAATTTTTTCTCAAATAGCACTTTATTCCAAAATAGTTAATGTTATAGCAAAGTCTAAGAATCCACCCTCAATACTCCGATTGAGGGAGTATTTATACAAAAAGTTTACAAAAAATATCTCATAACAACTTGAGATATTATCTAGGATGACTCATAAGTAAATTACAATAAAATAGAGACATATGGTCTCGTAGATAAGAAAAAATGATAACTGATGTTGTGTTGTTTTCTTCTTTTGAGAATGTGCTGGAGGCAGGCCCTATGCTTTGGCTCATTGCTGTCCTCTTCAGTAACTCTGTGTTGGCTGTTCCGTTTAACTGATACTCTTTGACTGCTCTGATACACTTTGACCTTTATTCAACCTTTTATCCTTCTTACCATGTCTTACTGTAATACATAGTCAAAAATTCAGGTAAGGATAATTTTTACAAAAGTTCTAACAGGTCTTCCCACCATTTTTCTTCCGGAATCCTGGTCCTTTGAAGCTTTCTGAGAGTTTCATCAGTCTCTGTATACCTAAAGAAAGTAGGCTGAGCAGGGAACAAATGCTTTACTTCATGCTCAAGATAAAACAAATTTTCTAATCTATCATGAAGATTTTTTCCTGTAGGCAATGCTGCTGTTGATGAACTGGTTGAGGTACTGGCTTGAGTGTCAGCATACTTGTCCAATTTCTGAACATAACTTTCAAGGTCCATCCATTTATCTTCTGAAACTAAAGGACTGGGCAATCCTTTATTCAACAAAATATCAAATCTTTTTCTGAAGGCAGTGATTTCTTCTTGCATGTCAGAGCATATTCGTTCCAAATTCTGCATCAGAGTTCTTTTGGTAAAAACTCTCTTTATTTCCAAAATTGTGCCTGTCCTGTCTTGAATTCCAAGTTCTTCAAGTTGCTTCTTGTTCTGAGTATTTAGAAAATGGATGAGTTCATTGGCTTGTTCAGGCCTGTCTCCCAATTCTTCACTTGCTCTGAGGACTTCTTCTATAGCCAATTTGACTAAATCATTATGTTCCTGCATTATTTGAATTGAGGGCCAGACATCTTTTATTGATTGGATGATGTTATCCCAAAGAATTTCATTTATTTCCTTTAAAGGCTTCTCCAATGTGAGATCCTTTTCTAATTTATGGACCAACTTTTCTAATTTGTTGACCTCTCTTGTTTTATCTGCAACAATCATCTTTGAGAGATCATATTTTTGTTCCAAAGAGGTAAGCTGCTCCTTTGTTCTCTGTAGCTCAGTCACTTGGAGTTTTAATTCCTCCAATGAATTTGTTAATTCTTCTGGACTTAAATTGGAAGTATGTACCTGTGGCAATTCTGTTGGTTGACCTATTGTTGTAGTACCTGTAATTACTTTTGCTGTAGATGCTGGGACACTAGGTTGCTTATATTTCAAAGCCTTTTCAAGCTCTTTCTCTGTCTCATTAAGTTGCTCATTAAATTTTAAGAGCAAGTCCATTAATTTTTCTTCAAAATTTTGTTTTATAATTTCAGCTGTCTGAGGATGTCTTGAGGCTGGTAGCTTTAGTTGTTTTCTCAAAGTTGCAATATCAACATCTTTTTCTTGATTAATGCTTCTATTCCTTTAACATCTTTGGGATTATGTCCCAATCCAATGATAATTTCCTCCAAAGTTTTAATCCTGTTGTCTTTAGCCTGAGAAGAGGCTTTTTCAAGGCTTAATTGAGCATTTGTATTCTCCAAAGAATCCTGCAATTTCTGAGTCATCATTGATTTATCCGTCAGAGTAGAATAAATATTCTCACCTGTCTGTTTATGTAGCTCAATTTGATCTAAAGGATGAATATCCTTTGCTAATTCTTCAAATTGGTCCTGATGTAATCTACAGCTGTCTGAGGTTGCTGCACTTTGGGTTTGAAGTGACTCATTAGAATTTTTCCCTGCTGGATGTCAAAAGCTGACATCAACCTCTGCTGATTCTTAGGGGCCATCTTCATACACTGATTGTAAATTTGAAGTCTGAGAGGATCATTTTTGGCCTTGATATTTATGAATGTTCTTTTAATGTCCCAAGCATCTTTCACTGGTGGTTTGAAAGATGACACTTCTGCACTTTGCTGCCTTTGCAGTTCTTTTCTCTGTAGAGTAGTGGATGTCCCACTGTTTGCACCTGTTTGCTGACTACCCAATTGTTCTTCCCCTTGAATATCAAGGATTTCATGAACAGATTCCACTTCTGGAAGAGGGTTCAATTTCTGTCTTTTAGCATATTGCTGTTCAGAGGATCCACCGATAGGAGTAGCTGCTTCAGTATCTCTCTTTTTGCCCTTTTCTACATTCAGAGGAGTTTGTAAAATTGAAATTTCTGGCTCATTGATCTGAGTAGGAGGAATCTGTACTTGACGCTTTCCTTTAGAAGTCTGAGGCTGTTCTGTCATTGTAAATTTCTCTGTAATCCGTATGTCAACCTCTTTCTCCTTTCCTTTAGATGATACTGTAGCCAATGCACTGATTTCTTGCAGATTTTGTTGAGAAGTCCCAACAGAAGAAGGACCAATACCTGGTATCTCTACCTGTCCAAAAGAGTCTAGGTCAATTATTTTTTCAAGGTCTTTCATTACATTTTCAACATTGACCTGCTCACTATCTTGTTCTACCAATGTTCCTTCCATACATTCATCCATATTAGCATACTGTTCAATTTCTAGGATTCTTTGATGCATGTATGGTGATAGTTTGTTTTTCATTCTTCTGTCACAAATAAAGCTATTTTGTTCATAGGGTACCCAATAGAAACTTTTTTTGTAATTTAAGATAATCTTCTAATATCCTTTCAACTTCCTTACCAACATCTCTAGAGTTACAGACAAAGGGACCTAGCTGGCTTTTAATCCTAAGTTGAGCCTTTTTCTTTGCATTACAAAAATGTACTATATCTGAGTTGATCATCTGCCTAAAATACTCTAATGCAAAGAGTCTCATTAGGACATACTTGGGCAACTTGAATGGGCATAACTCACACTCATAAACGCTAATTTCTGTGTGATTCCGATATAGGTACTAGTCACCTATCCGTTATTGTTTTGAGAGATGAAGAATTTTCTTGATTTCATTACTAACCCTTGGAGGAGAAACTCCTGTCAACAAGGTGGTTACAGGGTGTATGAATAGGTCAAAAAACTCATTATAGGAATAAGGAGAATCAGGGGAATTATGAATGATGGCAGACCAAAAGATAACAGACCTAGGATTTCCTTTGGCATCAAGCTTTTTGACATGAAAAGGGAACCTTTCTGGTTGGTAATAGAGCATGAGATGGTAAATAACAGAAGAATACTTGAACACTCTCTCATTCTCTAATGTCATGAACTGATCATGGATTTTGTCTGCAATGTATGTAGCAAAATCATATTTGACAGCAGGAGGCTGTCCAGGGGTGAAAATAGACGACAATACTAAGTTTAATTGGTCAACATATTCACTAGTATTGAAACCCATTATAAAGGATATCATGTTCAGAATAAGTCTACCCTTATTAGTGAAAAAAGTATACCCATAGGGGGGAGGGCCCTTGGGCTGATGTTCTGGCAACATGAAGGTCTGGCAAAGACGACCCAACTCTTCATGGGATAATTTGGTAGATTTCTCAAGTAATTCTCCCATGGACAGGGGAGTGATGGCTTGACCAGGTTGAAATTGTAACATCTCATTAATGGACTGAGCAGTTATGGGAAAAAGAACATTTTGACTCGGGGATAGAACTGCTTGTTGATTGGGATCATAGTTTGCATGACAGTAATGGATTATTTCAGGGAAAATGTGGACTGAGGGAAGAAGGTACATGGGAAGATTGGATTCCCATAATCCAAAAATATCAAAACCTTTCAAGTAATTGTCTCTGCAGTAGCAAAATATTCTAAGAGGACTTTCACTAAGAACCAGGTCCTTAATTTGAAAATCTCTGTCAAATAATGGCAAATAATCTAAGTCTCTGTGAGGTGCATTCAAGGGTGTGAAATTTAGAGCTACGGGAACCTCCATTTCTGGTTCTTGTGGATTCAGAAATGAATTCGGGGTTTTTGTGAAAAACAAGCACGATTACCAGTTTGGGAATATAATTGCAGTTCTGGGAATAAAAAAGATCACATTGAACTTCTTTTTAGTCTTTAGTGTGGAATTAAAACCAAAACCCGGATTTTTTACAGAGTTTAGCGGGAAATAGGAGTAAATACCTGTTTACGGGAAATGAACAACGATTAAACAGGTATAGGTTATAGCAAATGAACTCTGAATTACTTGTCTGCGATTTTTTTCAGCAAAGTGTAGTGATGGCGCTTGACAGTTTGTTTTTGAAATTCTCTGCATGGGACTTTGGTCGTTCACAGAATAATGAAAATGACGCGGGCAGAATTGTTTTATTCACAAAGTCCAAAGGGTGACGGGTTTTTTAATTATTTAATGGATGACATCAGCAGGTACGGCAGATGAGTCACGAGAGGCAAGCGGTAAGTGGTTTCTATCGCACCACTTTTGGGGAAAGGTGGTTTTGGGCGGAGGGTGAGCGATTCCATACGATGAACAAGCGTGGCTTTGTACGATCCAGAAAACCGCTTGGCCATCACGCGTTATCGTTCGGACGTGGATGGATAGCGATATTGACGTTGACCGTAGATCTGAGATCAGCTGATCGGACGGTGGTCGGGGTGTCGAGATGACAGGGGTTTAACAGGTGGTCCCAATGCAATTAAATGTTAATTAATCTCATCGGGGGGAATTTGATTGGCGGAGTTAGGCTATTGATTAATCGTGAGGATTAATTAATTCCTTTATAAAATGCGGAAAAGTGATCGGGAAGGATTTCCAAGGGATTTTTACCAGAGTTACGAATTGGGGTATAAGATATATATTGGGATTTTAACTTAAGTAAGGGTTTTAACCTTAGGTTAGGGAGTCGGGCAAAGGGAAAATATACAAGAGATGGGTTATTTCGAAGTTTGGTTTAAACTAAACTTCGATTTATTTTTTGTTTTAAACACATATAAAATATTTTTAAAGGTTTTTTCATATATTTTTTATTATATGGTAATTAAATCAGATTAATCTAATTACCATAGGGGGCGGGATTAATATTAAAGATATATTTTAGCCAAAGAGAGTATAATGGGGGTGTTTTATTTAAACATATGGGGATTAAATACTTTGACTAAAATGATAATAAATGGGTTTTTGGGTATTTATATAAAAAAGGAGTTATATATAATAGGAGAAGGTCATTCTTATAGGGATTTAAATAATAAATTAGAGATTAATATGACAAATGAGCTAAAGCGCTAAGTGTAAAACATTAGAATAATGTATTTAACTTATGCTTGTATGAAAAAGGATTTTTATGGAATATTGCATGATTTTCCTAAGTAAAATGGGATTTTACTTAGGAAAAGATTTTTTAGAAGTGAATGAGTGTGATGATGAATGATTTTAAGTACTTAGGCTTTTCTAATTATTGGGCCGAGGGTCCGGTCCCTCCAAAAGTAAAGGAAATGTCTTGAGCCCCTCTAATCTTTAAATACCTTAGCACTTAGGAGAAATTAGTGAAGTTTTTAGGGAAAAATGAGAAAGGAAGTTAATAATTTGACTTTGCCTTGCTTGAAATTCTTCCAGTGTATTATCTGCCTTTGTACTTGTGATGAGAGTAAAAGATTAAACACATCTAGAGCCATTATTCATCACATGTAATTCTGCAATATCATCTGCCTACCCTACCTACTTTACTCTACCATTTTTTCTTCTTTATTAGGGTGCACTTAGACTGGCAAACCCTTATCACACTTTTTTTCTTTTACATATGAAAATCTATCTAATTCTAACCTTATTACATCCAAGGGCTCAGATTAAACTTTTGAGCTCCTTTTATTAACTCTACCTATCTACTTATCTGCCAAGATTAAACAGTTTGGTTAGATTTTATTCTCTATCTCTAAAACATAAAATTGAAAAATGAACTAGCCAAGCTTAAACTGTTTGACTATTCATAAATTGTGGCATAAGATACAAGTTGCACACAATTTGATTATTACATCAAAGCAAAAAGTAGTGGCATTTAGATTTGCACACTTTCCTTGGCCTTTCTTTTGGTGGGGTTCATTTTCTTTCATTTTTTTGGCCATTTTTATTTTTTCACCCTTTGATTTTCTTTTATGGTATACCCTCTTTACATTTTTTAAATTTTTTGATTTTTTGATTTTTTGAGAATATGGAAAACCTTTGCAACAAGAAAAATGTATGAATATATTGCATAGTTCATCAAGTCAATCATGAAATATGACACCTATTGGTATAGGAGTCTAACAGTACCAATTATGGCGAGCATATTTAGTTTGAGAGTTACATTTGGGTGTCCTAGACCTGTTTATTACTAGATTAGTAGATTGAGAGTATTTTATTTCTTTCATTTAATATGTTAATAGTAGAGTAGAGAGTCACATGGGAATAGGAATTGTCATAGGGTAACTCAAGATTTATAGGGTTAGACAATAGATCACCCCATTTTCTATAAATATATCCTCTTAGCCCAATCTAGTGGACCTTTAGTTTTGGATTGAATTGGTGCACATTGTTTGAGCGATGATAGACCTTTGGTGAATCCAAGTGGTGATTTTGTACTTCCACTTATGGATGTCATGAACTTTTCATGCGATAATGCTATGAGTATATCAACTTTTCAAGCTCTTTGAGTCCAAAGTATGCAATTCTCTCATGTGCCATTAATCATTGTAGGGTTTCTCTTAGAATGGTATGTGTTATTCATATTTTATGCTTATGCCAGTAAATTTTTTTATTGATTTGGGCATATATCATGTGTTGAATTGTGCGCTTTTACATGCTTTCATGAGTTTATTGGTTATGAACTTATTTATGTGATCCAGGTGGATATTGGTGGCGACCCGCCTATTCCACTTGGGGCACCACCATTGTTTCTTTCATTTTTTCAGTTTCCTTAATTATAGCACAGTCATTATTTTTAGAAATTTTTTGGGTCCTGAAATTCTGGAGCCGTTTTGAGGCCCTAAACGATGTTTTTTGGGCATTAAACCTCCGACAAATATGAGTTTGTTCCAGACTCAAATTCTTTAGTCAATAGTTGTAGTTCCAGGATAGATATTTCTAACAATGTATCATGTGCATCAAACAGAGATAGTATGCCAAAGTTATGACCCTGGGAAATTGATGTACCAATTTACCCCAACGGGGCCCATATTCTGGTGTTTTATCTCCTAGGGTTAGGTTTTTGGATGTTTGTGGTTTTCCATTGTTTCTCAATAATATATAGGCCTTCGAGCCTCATTGTAACACAGATTTCAGAGGCCTGTAGCCACCACATCTATTCTCAGAGATAAGCTACAGTGCCCTAGCTAGTTTATTTCCATTATGTTTGTAAACAAATTTCAGTTCTTTGATATTAATGAAATGAAGTGTTATTTCCGCTGAATTTTTATATTTATGGTTACATGTGTATTCTGCTGCATTCCTACATAAATTCAGATCATTATGATCAATGCGCTTATTTCTATGAAATACGTGGGTTTTATTTAAATATTTTCTAACACTGCTTCTCTTAAGATTCATGTTAATGTTACTTGGTTATTGTTATATGTGTAGTGTATCACATGTTCAGAATCCATAAATCGCTTATTTACATGTGTTGAATGTTTTATTTTTTTCTCTAATGATTGTTATTTGTCTCCTCCAATGTGAATTATAAGAAACATGATGGTTATTGGGCCTACATACCGTTTAGGACACCTAAACCAAATGGTGTAGATTCTAATTGGAATTCTGCACTAGGGATATCCCCTTGTTGTTAGCGGTACATTACAGTCTATTAACACTAGGGAATATAGTCAACATCATGCATGTTTTTCTGGTTGTATTAAACTCAAATCAACCTTTAAGTAACATCAATATATTCATAAATAAAACAAAATAATTTCACATAAGTATACATGTTGCATAGATATTAGATTTAAAACTTAAATTATTTCCTATACTAAAGCCCATCTAGGTTCAGTGAGGAACCATGCTCTGATAGAGATCTCAAATTTATCTCCAAAAGTCCAATGTAGAACCTTTACTCTAATACCACTCTGTAATGCTCCCTCCCACACCCTTGGAGTCTTCTAGGCTAAATGGGAGGTGTTATCTACTACTAACCGGACTTCCCTCCATGGTCTCATTATGAAGATGGGGTTATAAATTTCTTTCATTCCCAAAGTTATTGGAATTAAATTTGGATAACACCATTGTGTTCAAATCCTCAAGAGCTGTCCGCCGATATAAATTTTAGCTCAATCCAATGCTCGAACCGAATTTATGCTCATTTAAAGTTTATCATTTTAATCCATTGCCACATCAATAAGAATTTACAAATGGCATAAGTGGCTCTGCCATGCCACACATATATTCTTCCATGTCGTCACGTCCAACACCATCACGCCAAGATGAAAGATGAACTGCATCCCAAATCGACATGGAGATTTTATCATTAGTTGATGGAGGGATTCACGTTAAGCATCTCCCATTAGTTCACGTTAAATCCCTCGTTGAGTTACCATCGAAACCATGTAAAAAGATCATATTAATGGTCCACATGAATTGTGGGTCCCCCCATACCTTCTGGCAGTTAATAAGAGGTCTGCACTTTTTTTCTTATGTGACTAAATGGTTCAAATCTCCCCCTCTACCCTATCTTCTCCATGTGGCCACCATCCTATATTGGTGACCTATATCAATTGTGAGGCCCCCATTCCTCCCCAGTTTTTTTTTTTTTTTGCTAAGTTAGAGTAATCTATTAACAGGGAAAAATATAGTACATCTGGCCTAGGCCAAAACTGTGCCCGCAAAGAGGCAAAATAAGCTGACAGTGACTAGATTTTGGCAACCCTGCAAGGGGCGCCAGCTTGAACAACCCAAGACAGAAAAAATCCCACGCAGGGGATCGAGCTGGAGTAACACTGGACCATAACAAGACTAGACCTCTGTAAAGACTGAAACTGGTCTTTTACAAAAATTGGACCAGAACTGAGAAAAACATTGAAACAGCTACATACTCCCTCAGAGAGGGCAGAGAAAAAACAAAAGAAACCAGAGAGGGGGGTCGGATTACTCATCCGGAGGAACCTCCTCAATCCTGCATCCGAAGTCTTCTGGTTCACTTTGAACGTGGGAGAATTCATCATTGTGGTGGGCAGCAGTGGGAGCTTCAGTGACCGTGGCCTGAACGCGAACAGAATCATCCCGCTGAGACGCCTTGGAAACCTCAGGCTGACCCCTCGTGCTCTGCTGCATCATGTCCATTTGAGCGCCGTCGACTGGAGCTTGCTCTTCAGGCGGATTCTCTGGAATAGGCTCCTCCAAAAAGACCACGGAGATGGCCACAGTGACGCGAGGTCTATTGAGTGCACAATCAAACGAGAAGAGGGCCGTGTGCGACTGAGCAGGCAGCACATCCCCTGAAGGCGAATCTAACCTGCGGCCAGAACGGAGCAAGCGCCCACGGAGGAGGCGAGGGAGGCTGTCCGAATGAACAGAGGTGTCAGACGGGGAAGAGGAGAGTGAAGGAGAATGCCTTCTGACAGTGCGAGAAGACCCCCTCCTGCACCTCATCCTATGCCTCAGCCTAGGCATGTTAGCAGCGTTAACTGGACTGGAGCGCTGGAGCACCTGAGAGCACATCGCCGGAGGAATGCCCAAAACCACCGTCGCTGACAAACAGGAGCCCACTACAGAAATATGAATGCCATCCTCTGGCTGCAAACAACAGGTCAGACGACAGCGATTCCCAGTGGTAGTGCGCTCTCTGGCTCTGTCCATAGCAGAGTTGCACTGCGAATTCATCGGCTGGGGGTCGAGCGGCTCCATGGCTTTTAACATTCCCGTCCTGCAATTCTCCAGACGCCGCATTGAATATCCAGTCTTGCAAACCTTAAGCGAAATGTTGGTGATGCAGTCGAGGCTGCCTCGAACCGCCTCAGCGATAATGAAAATTGCCCTCATACCAAACTCCATTAAACACAAGCGGAAGAGAATTAACTGCGGGCAAGTGGAATCAATGCAGCCGTGAGGGATGGCATGTGGCCTCCCGTCCAACTGCTCCTGTCCGCTCACGCTCATTATCAACATTGACACCCGCATCCGGGGATTCCTCCCCAGTTAT